>WPIO01000036.1:792500-915000 GCA_009760855.2 Cristatella mucedo | reverse complement strand
GTAAGCGCCTGCTTGCACATGCCGATAGGCTAGCAAGCAGCGAGTTACAGAAGTCGACAGGATGTCACAAATGCATGGACCAATTTAGATGTGGCATCCCGGTCCAAACAAGCCCGAATTTTAGCAAGGTTATGTAGCTGAAAGTAGGCAGACTTGGTTGTGGAGCTGATGTGGTCGTCTAACGAAAGGTCACTTTGGAACATGACGCCTAGATTTCGAGCTGATTTAACAGGAGATATACTGGCAGAGCCAAGTTTGAGCGTCAGCCTTTCCGATTTCTGAATCACAGTGGATTTGCCAAGTACAGGGCCAGAATCTTCAGGTTGGAAGTAATGTAGATCCATCCAGGCTCTTTTAGACATAGCGGCATAGGTAACACATACAGAAGTTCAGGAAAGAAATTGACAATCCTATTTGACTCGTTCTTTCGTGTCTTCACACTGCTCTGCCCCTTGGGCTTGCGGAAATTTGCCCGCGAGTATAGGTACTTCCCTCTGTCCGTGGGAAGACATTGTCCCCCCTGGCTCCACCGCTGTTAGTCTTCCCTACTTGAAGGGCCGCCTTTGCTTTGACTTAACTATTTGGGAATTAATCACTTCACTGCGTCGTTGATCCTGAGTGGGAGAATGGAAATCCTAACTGAAAGCAAGATACTATGTTTCGGTGTATAAAATACGAGGATGAATAGAAATTACTTTATGAATTAGTTCTCAAGTTTTTTTATGCACATAAAAAAACCGGTAAACGAAGGATGCTTAAATAAATGTGTAAAGAGAAACAAAAATATATGCGATGATAGCAACTCGTGTACAATTATGAATGGGGTACATGGAGGTCTTAATCGAGTCGAAAAAAGCTAAACAAATAAATTGCAGTTTTGAATAGTTTTCTTGCTGTATGTAACTGCTACTACCATAACATTCTCAGCGGGTTTGCTTTTCACGCCTGGAGTCTGAACAGCGAATGGTTGACGCAGCAGCGGATGAATGGTTCGTCTAAGCTTTTAGCAACTCTGCAATATATATATATATATATATATATATATACCATATTGTATTTGCATCATAATCAAAATATATATCTGCTTTGGTAGCGTTGTTTCAAGCTTATGGCAATGGAGATACTACTTACATTATTGTTGCATTTATGCAAATCCCTAGGACCGTCGATGACCCAGGCTGACAGCGAACTTCAGCGAGATCGCAGAGCTGAAGTACTAAGGCATCTGACTCCGAGTTCTAACAAAATTGGCGTCTCTTCATTCTTAACGCTGCTTGGTGCCACGTTTTCTAAAAAAATTGTGAGGTCAACGGGCTGCAACACCGAAACACGGGGTTCCTACTCAATTACGCTGGCCACTAGCTAGGGTAAGATCTCGAGCCCTGTGGCACATCGTCCAATCCGCAATACAAGAGATATGACTTAAAATATACAAAACATAGCCGAGTGCTGATTCATTACTAGCCGAATGCTGATTCGGTAAAGGAGGGAAAACTAATGGCTCTTTAAAGAGCAAAACATGTGACTGCCACTACAAAAGGACGGAGAAATTGTATTACTCTAAATCGAGAGGATTGCGGCGATTTGTGCAACAACGTATTACAATAAGTTTTTAAGGAATACAAGTCGGGAATTATATATAGAACCATTAATGCAATCTTACATAGAAGAGCAGAATGGGATCTACGAAAGTGATATGCTGGCATTAGTTGAATTGATTTGAAGGATGTAATGTTGACTTTAAATTTATGCAACTCGCACGTGACGCGAAGGAGCCTCGATATCCAGTGCTACTGAGATTTTTTACACAATTTTACACCATTTTTTATTCACTTTAATAAATCTCTCCTGCATCCTATTTACCATCAAATGTTTAATGGGAATCCGTATAGCTTGTTTTTCGGTACTCTGCCTGCAGCGATGCATGCGAATAGCTGCAATTGCTAATGCACAAGAGCGGGTCATTTACTTTGTTCTCACGAATAGTTGAATTTTACTTGCCCGCATCTGAAACATACAGCAATCCCAGTGTTGGCGAAAAAGTTCAGCTCGGTGATTATAGACTCCGCATCAGACTGGCGAACTGTTCGTTTTAGTGCGGAATACTAAGACTTTGTGGATTTGATCTTCTGCCACCGCAAGTCAACTACTCCGTCCGCTACGTAGATGACAGCGTCCGTAAGGCTGCTTTGGAACGGTGGCGAGAGCGTTTGCGGAGCATTAGCAACGAAGAGCCAGTGGCGTTCGGCGACCTGGATATGTACGACGCTAGCAAAGGCTTTGTTCTCAAACAGGAAGTCATAGACTCGGAAGCCGACCGGCCGTACGGGCTTACCATCGGCACTCACCTTGGAAAAAAGCTTCCGGCTGCCACGTTGTATCCTTGATCCAAGTTTGCCAAATATAATATCGCAAATTAATAAGTATTATAAGTATAAAAACTCTTTCAGAAATAAATTTGAAGGCGTAGTAAGTGGCACTATTAGCTGCGGCTGCCCTTAAAGCCAGGCGGTTTCCCCTCCCACTTTTGTGCAATAGAGAATTCTCGGATGAATCAAACTAGTACTACGATTTGATATATACTTTTTTGCGCTCGCGAATGCATTTTCTAAATTTTGTAAAAGAAATATAAACCTGGCAGCAATAAACCAATGCGGAGGCCTTTTGCGTTTTCAAATATTGAGTAAGCTCAGTGAGCTAAAACGGCATTGCTCTAGGATTAACCTACTAAGTTAAAAGCAGAAGGTTCAAAACAAAATTTATGCTCCAAACTTTTAATTTTCTATTAATATTTTCTATAATATATACGTGACAAAAGTAAAACATTTTGATCCTTATGCAAAGACAGAGCAAACTGAATTGTTTGACCGCTCAGCTCAAAGTCACTTTAATCGGAACGAAATTATTTTTATCTTATCGTTTCTTAGCTGTTGGTAGCTACTCAACCGTACTCATACTGTTACATATATGCTCATAGTCAGTGAAATTAGGGGAACCGTTGGCCATTTTACAGTGCGGAAAAGTGTTGGCCTATCACGGATGGAGATGTAGCAAGAACTTATCTATAGAGACGCTGAATCTTGTGAGGTCGGGCCAACCGCGAGGATGACTAACAGAAAGCCCTTTCGGGAAGTAATAATAGTAATAATAATAATAATAATACACTGGATATAAAGTCCTCAGAAAAATCAATCTCTTTCTACGGACTTCACATCTGCTGCAAAAGAAGCACGATTGAATGGTTGATGGTAGCATGCTCAATAAACAGCAAGAACAACATGGTTAGGGGTGACATGCACAGGGTCAGCACGCAAGTATGGTTAGTGGCAGCACGCACGGTGTCAGCACGCAAAAGCACATAAAAGACGAATTGCAGAGACCCACTAAATGCTGTGATAAATTGAGTATACTAGAAATGGGTTGGTTTTCGGGATATAATAAGCTAGCTAGGTCTAATAAGCACAAGCATGACAAGGCATACAAAAGATCAGAACTGACAGTCCATCGACAAGAATGCAAAGGCTACTGTAGATCGCACCGATCGATCTATAAAAGGCAGAGTCTAGTTTCAACACAACAATTATTGAATCAAAGTTACACAATCAAAAAATGTCCATGTCTACGATCAAACGTCTTCTCCTTAAGCGTTACCAGGCTAGCTCCGTACCTAGTGAGTCTTGCGATGACCTAGCGGTTTGCTTCTCTAGCTTATTTGTCAACAGGATAGACAAGATTAAGGAGACCAACTTAATAGAAGGTGATGATGCCACAAATGAGTACAACGTCTCACATTACATATGCAGAAGGCTGGGCAAAAGCAAAGCTAGCATTGAATGCACGCGACAAAGCTCAATCCATACAAATAGAACTGGTCAGAAGCTGCATATCTGTGATCTTTTGTGTGAGTGCACTTATTTTTCAGTACTTAAATAAATAAATACACGCTGATTTCAAAGCCTCTTTTTGCATAGCGACAGAAGAGCCTTGACGGCTATCACCACCGCTTGCAGCCGCGATAAAGGATCGCCCACCACAGGATTCGAACCCACGACCTCGACCACGCGACCACTACACGACCCACGACCGAGGTCGTGAAAGGCAACCACCTTACCTAGTGAGCCATTACGGCTCACCAACTTGAGTGCCTAGAGGGTCGCGAGGGCGCTCTGCGAGCGTCCTCGAACTCTTCGTGCCGATCGATCTCTTCTTCACATACCTGTATAAAACAAGTGCTGGATGAAACAAGAGCAACTGCAGACGCCAGAACGCTTCCGCGTGACTCCAGCTTCAATTTGACACCATTGGAGCCGAGAGCTCAAGCTTCAAGCTGACATCGACGCTCAATGACCTTAGCGAGATGATTGCAGCTAACAGTTAGCCAAACGTAGCAACAGTTCTCCAATCAGACATGAGAACGGCGGCCACGTTTTTGTCGTTACTTTCGAAGAAAACTAAGCGAGCGGGCTTCTGAGGGGTAGGTCACCTGGGCAGATCGAGCGCAGCCTCGAAGGCCAAACTGGATTTGACGAGCGCCGTAACTTTAGGCTCATCTGGAACGGCCACATACAGGAAGCCATTGGATTTCCGCCAGCACTTCCGCTCGCAATCGTGTTGCAACGTATCAGCTTCCAAAGCAGCTGGCCCTGGTGCGAGTGACCGTCCACGAGGTATCCGACGACATTGCTGTCAGTTACGGTCAGCTCGGTGCTGCTCGCAGTCACCACCGAGCCGGCTGTGACTGCGAGACACGACGGCTGGTAAATCAGTTTCCTCTCTCTCACTACCTTCCCGTCGATGGGGGGATGCGAAGGTCAGCGAAGCTTAGGATGTGTCCCGGGCAGGCGCCGACTACGGCTAGTAAGTCTCTGCATGCTGCGATGCGCTGAGGCCTCGAGTTTAGCTGAATGATGCGTCGGACAGACCAGCTCCTCCCCCTCTGCGTCCGATACGCCACGCGATAGGGCGGCGATTCTCCTTGAATGGAATAGGCCGACGAGTACGTCGCCTGCCGCCAGCGCGGCGAGGCACAGCACAGTGTCCCTCTGTCCCAAACTCTGCACTCCGGTGGCCTCCAGAACTGCTGACCTGCACAACCACTTCGTACATATTCGATAAAATACAAAGTCTGCTGGCTACCGAATGCGTACCGAAAGCCGCCTAGGCTGTTAGTGAGCTGTGCAAAACTTTCTCGTGTAACACCCGCTTAGTCTTGGCGGCTTTCAGGAGTTACAGACGGAGATACATTGCATTACATTACATTAACCCCCTTTCTCAACGCAGCAAACAACAGATTGCCATCAGCAAAAACTGCTATGTCGCAGCACTCCACTGCAAGTGTAAACGCATTGGAAGGCTCCTGTGCAGGAAAAATGGAATGGCTGTTGTCTTCTTCAAGAGCCGCCATTTCGACGGCTGCGACAGATCCGAGCTGGGAGGCTATGCTCGTACGTGAGTTCAAGGCATGAGTGGCGCGTTTCATATAAGGGCACATTTGATATAAGAGACTAGCGGCTCGGAAGAGGTTGGCATAAATATATATGTAGTGTACTAAGTCCTTTGATCTGTCGCCACATTTGCAGTAGCTTGAAAATAAACACCGACCGAATAATTGAGGCAGCATCATCCATGCGAATAATAAAACTCAGGCATCTATTTATTGGCTACTAGATGAAATTTATTACTATTGCATAAGGTAAGTCCTGAATAGAAAGATATGGCGACATTATAGTAATAGGAAATTATAGTGGCACCCTTGGAGAACTGTTAGAAACGGCTTCCGCGTACGGCCAGAACGAGGCCACAAACGCAGAGCTTGTAACAGTGCTGGTCTCAGCCAATGAGTGAAGGATGCTGGTGACGCCGGAACCTGATAGCACCGATAGTGAAAAAAAGCAGCCATACCGTAACTTAAAAAAGTCCATAATAAATAAATCCATAATGTAGACAAGCCTACCTGACTGCAGCTGACGACTACAGGGGTTCAACCGAGGCGTGGCGTAAATAAATAAATCGTAGCTTATTAAACAGCCTCTTTTTTATAGCGACACAAGAGCCTTAAAGGGCTTTCACTACCGCTTGCAGTGGCGATAAAGAATGGTCCACCGCAGGAATCGAACCCACGACCTCGGGACCGTGGTAACGTAAAGCAACCGCTTTACCCTGTGTGCCGTCGCGGCTCACCAGTACGCCGACGGCACTGTTTGTGGCCCAGAGCTCAAACCAGCTCCAATGTCAATTCCGAGTCTGGAATTCCTACTGCCGGCCTATTTCAGGGTGCCGAATTTTTAGAAACTATTTCATAGTCGCATTATCTCGAACGACGAATATCCGCCACAGTCTTGCTGGTTTAGCTGTCGCGGACGTTTCAACGAAATCGTTTTTTAGGCGATCGATATGTTCTTGAAAGAGTCAGCATGTCAATTGGCTGGTGACACACTTAGCGATGCACAGCAATAGTGAGCTGTGAGCTTGCCAGCTGGACCTCGATTCAGAACTGCGAGCTGGGCTGCTCGATTATATGTGAGAGCCTCCGCCAATGAAATTGCCGCGCTTCCACCGATTGTTATTAGCAGCTTTAATTTCGATGGCATGTGAAGTGCCAGGTTATAGCACGATTTATGACCTAGCCATTATAATAATATTAATATATTATTATAATGTGTGTTATAAATATATTGTTAATTATAGCGCGACAGAACTCAATTTCTTTCTAGGCATTTGGGTTTGCATCAACCATGAGGTCGTGGGTTCGAATCTTGCGGTGGGCAATTCTGTAGTACCACTGCAAGCAGTGGTGATAGCCGTCAAGGCTCTTCTGTCGCTGAACAAAAGAGCCTGCTAAATAAGCTAGTATCAACCGGCAGCCATCCAGACTCTTTCAACAAAGGAGACGCGTGGTCGAACCTCTGGAATTTGCAAGCTAGTCTGGCAGCCATATCGTATTCATAACCATCTGCAGCGGCCTTGTGGCTTTTTCGGTAGTCCAACCAAAAGGTAATTACAATAACCTAGCAAATACCGAACTAAAGAGCTGGTTACATTGTTTTCAAGCCACCGTGGAAGACAGTTCATAATCATAGAGAGTGATTGGACGTTATGGCTACCTGCGGAAGCAGCCTTCTGAACGAAGCTTGTAAAAATTTAGGCAGTTGTCAAAGACGACGCTTGGAATCCGAGCACTTGGTGATGGTCGCACAACAGCATCACCTATTAGAAGAGCAAAGCTTTCTTGACCAGCCACATTCTTAGGGTGTCCGATGAGCAGCAGTCCAGTTTTATCTTTGTTTCACTTCAAGAAGTATTTCGGCATCCATGATTGAATGTCGCTAAGGAAAGCATCCAGTTTATCAGTTGCTGCAGCTGGTTCTGATGGTTTAAATGACAAATACAGCTGTTTATCATCAGCATAAAAGTGATATCCGGTTTCATGGGCCTTTAACACTTTTCCCAGAGCCTGTGGTATCATTATCTAACTAGGCTGCAGCTTCCACAATGGTAAGCAGCTGAAAACGCTTCACTGTTTTAGTTACGGACGCTCTGGTTGGTTGCAGAGAGTAGTGGAGATATGCTGGAGGCATCCATTTTTAGGATTTAGGTTTTCAATAATTAAAAAAAACTAGGTTTAACCAAGACTATTATGCTTTATCTCCATTCCTAAAACCATTATCTTCATTCCTTCAAATAAATTGGGCTGCTATTCAGGTGCTTACATACGCCGTACTGGCGATACGAGAGTTGAAAGGGCTCGACACGAAAGGCAGTGAGTGATGAAAGCATTCCCACAACTGCATTTCACCAGCATTAAAAAGTAATGCCAGATTATGCTTTGTAGGTATAAATTAAAAGACAAGTGTATACGTGGTGCACCACCACACATTGTCGGTGTACAGCCTACTTTCGTAATCGCTGCTCGGGTGGATGTCTAACATTATACCCTCTCCCCACGAGGTCGCATTTTTAAGATGATTCATAATTGTACGGTCAGTTATTCAGAGCACAAACGCACCCATCGATCTGAAATCCTCAAGAATAGTTGCAAATGCCTTTTCCGTGTGGTAAAATTACCAATTACCTGTATCAATGTTCTCAGATCTCTGGTGGAATTAAGGCAACGGCAGTATTAGGTAAGTCCCCACACGATAATCTGAAGGCAATAAACTCCGAAAGTTTGCGCCTAAGCGTTGTACGCACAGACAGCTGAAATTTCACCCTATTTGAAGCCATTTTAATGCTTATACCGAACTAAACACCTACAGAGAGACACATGCAGTTATTAATACATGCTGTCTAAATTCTTACCTATGAAAAGGGCTCAGCTTTAATTCGCCAGCTTCTCAAGCATGCGTAGTTGCAGCAAAATAATATTTATAAAAGTAATTATACCAGCCATAGTATTTTAATGGTGCCATACTAGAAGGGATGACTTTCTAAGATCTCTTAATTTTCTGAAATAAATGCCAATCGAGTAGTGATAAAATAAACAGTTTGAGCTTCAATCAGCGTAAAAAGAGCACAGTGCAAATACTTTGAGCAGCAGTTGAATTGCGAGCTTTCTTTTGAATTTAATCTAGTCAAGGGATGTAGTAGCGGTCAGTCGGCAATACTTTATTGGTTTGGGTGCATACGAACTGCACGTATGGTCTCCGAGAGACTTTAAATTGATCACGCGTGTACGAAATTGGTCGGTAAAGATACTGGACTTTGGCAAAACGTGTTAGGGAATGTATTTGAGAGAGAAAAGGTCGGAGTTAAAAAGTGGAACTTAAAACTGAGTGACACCTCAGATAAGCCGTCTGATCTGCGGCTGTAAGCAGAAATATCTGATCACAATTAGAGCACGCATACAGGCGTACATATATTCAAGCACGCACACATATATAAATATATTTACGCATGTATATTTACGCATGTATACGCGAGCTATTTAGCATATATTTATTCAAAACTTTAATGCCCATAGACTAATGCTGTGGCGAAATAAAGCACTTCTGAACGCTGGCCAATCGAACGATCGGCCAATGCAAGCTAGTTAACGATCACGCTCTTGCTTAAAGCGGCTCCGAGTCGCAACAGCCATTGCTCATATCAGTCATATGCGGGTGGTCCGCAGGCATTTCGAAGACACAGTTGAGAAACGTACTCGTCCCTCAGAGAAGCTGAGCATGGCCAACGGTACGGGTAAGAACACTACTTAAGCCTCAAAACACTGTGAAGTCATCGCCGGCTTGCACGTCAGAGACATAGACACCGTCCAAGCTTAGATATCGAAAGCGCTTACTACAGTTATTCGGATGGAGCTAACAGCAACGCCTACCTCAGACAGCAAGAATTGCAAGCAAACCGCGGCTCAAAGCTGCCACATCCTGGCCACGAGCACTGTATTGGTAGTAATTTGTGTTCGAGCTCTGTTTTTTTGCAGTGTCTATTCATCCGCGTCACAAAGTTACCCCGTAGCTCAAAGAATGCATTTCAAACGAGGCTATCTCAGCGTCCTCTTTCTCTCACCGACCGCAGTAATGCGGGACAGCTCCAATCGTCACAGTGAAACTGCATTCACAGGCTCAACGCTCGCAGTAAGAGCAGCGAAAAGCAGGAGTGATAGGGGCTGAGATAAGGTCGACCAATGAGAGAGGACCTTACGCATGCAGCTCGTTTTTTCCGAATCTCCTTTCGCACACTGACCTAGAAACTGTGAAAAATCAATAGCCGGGTCAGAGGTCAGCCGAACGAGCGTGCTACAGTGGCTAGGTGCCAGAATTGTCTACACTGGCTTACGAATGGTGGAAATAAGCAGAAGCGTTTCGGCTGCAGAGGTAAGCGCTACGAGCCTCGCAAGGGCTTCCAATGATCAATAATTGTTCATGGCTCCGAGTGCATCTCGAGAAGCGGGTGACAAGTAGTGCCTTCTCTTAGTCAGTGAGGTAAGGCCGTCTGCACTATCCTCGACAGTCCTGATATTTCCTTCTCGCTAGGCCTTACGCAAAGATCTCTCAAGAGGCATTTGTGAGCAAAATTGAAAGCTTAGCAAGAAGGAGTAGCTGAACTGTCACGGGCAAGCTACTTTTGCTGGTCGCTGACAACGAATTTAGACCAACACGCATTGGAATTTTGAAACACTCTAATTAAACCCGTATGGAAAGGCAGCACTGCAATGTGCGAGCCATCTCGTTGAGTAATTCGGTGTATACGAGCGGCGATACGAACTAAAAATGGACAAGCGTCTCATTTAAAGTGCATCCGCTTAGCGATGAAAATGCAGGTGGCAGAGGATATGTATGATAGTGGCTCTTATGGACAACCTAGCAGAGTGCTTTTGATAGCATTCTTGTTGAAATACGATCCAGCCCTCTTAGACCCATCGAGTGAGTTATCACTATTAGTTATATTGTTAGTTATAATATATTGTTATGTATCGTGTTATATATATATATATATATATATATAATTAATTGTCTTAATATTTCCTTCGGCTTTACAATACATCAAAGGTGCTACCGGCAATATCTCTATTCATGGATTGCACGGTCTTCGTAAGCTGGTCGTTGAGCAAAGAAACGGCATCGTGAAGTTTGCTCACGGCACTCCCTCACTACAAATTTAATGAGCTGCAATTTAATAAATTCTGTACAGGCCGGAATTTTTGCTAAATTGGTGTGGCGCCTTTTTATTTTTGCAGATTAATTGACTTTGCTAAAAAAACAAAGGCTTACGCTGCTCAATTCCTAGTAATACGCCTTGCTCGATGGCGTCTACAAAATGGCTGATTCTCTCCGCTCACGCCCCACGGTCAGTCGGAGCGGCTTAGGAGCAATTTACCATACAAGAAAAGCAGTTTTCAAAGAATAAATCATTATCGCCATGCCGCCCTGTTAGTTTGGTCGAATAGAGTACAAATCTTCTTGTTAATTTCCTTGTATTCCGCTTGAAACTGCTTAATAATATTTTACCGTAAACACCACATGAGATTTGAGCTGACTTTAGTGACAGCTATTTTTTAAGCCAGTGAAATTATTCTCAGCATAGAACGCACCTGCTTGCCTGGAACAGCCTGTCGTACACCTCAGGGACTACTGAGGCCTTTTTTGATCGAGTTGACGTTGCGCTCTTACCTGTACATTCGCCTGCGCTTGTCATTAACCAGCAGCAACTATCAACCAGCCACAAGTCCTCATAACCTGCAAAGTGTCGACAAAGTGTGCGCTTCGGCAAGTTTTCTGAGCATGATATGATTACTTGCCATTACCTCTCGGCTAATGTTTCTTTTGAAGAAGGTTTGACAGCGTGTCTGAAGGTAGGTTCACTTCGATCAGAGCACTACGCAAAGGACAGTACTATGGTGATTAAATGCATCACCCAAAGACCTCTCTGTTCTTCAGGGTTCGTGACTTGTCCGCTATTTTTTCACCCCTCTGCGCGCTTGGCCGTTTGATAGCATGTCAGCTTTATTTTTTGCTCGAAACGAATCATTTGAGTTGGCTCTTTGGTGCATATCGTTGCTTGAAAAAAGCACTTCCATATGTGCTGCTTGGCCTTAGTCATCGGGTTGTTCTAGTTTCCAGATACTCTTGCTTAAAAATCTGCCGGCACCAGTAAATTCATTTCCAGGTAGTTTCTGCGGCTTGTTTGTTAATCACCTTTTATCCTCGTGTCTGATTTATTCAATAGATTATTTTCGTATAAGCTGCAACCAGCTAATTCAATGGATTGCTGCTGTTGAGCAGTTTTGTCTACCTGAAAGTTTTTTCGCCTGCGCGCACCCGCCAGCCTTTCGCTGCCACCGGACACAGCGGGTGCGATAGGGGCGTCACATCACGAACGCACGCGTGTAGCAACGAAAAGCCACGACTAATAAGGGGTCGGCGTGGCACCGCTGGAGAGCTGTCTGCAGCCCAATCGAAAAACCTTGCGAGAATCGGGTGCATGCAGTGCGCAAAGGACTGCATATCGCGGCCCGAGGCGAGGCGAGGCGAGGCGAGGCGAGGCGAGGCGAGGCGAGGCGAGGAGAGGAGATATTCGGCGAGGCGAGGCGAGGCGAGGCGAGAGTGATAAGCTCGAGGAGCTTCTCGAGGAAGAAGAGTGAGAAGCGTGAAGCTGAGCCAGGATGGCAGTCGGGGTGGTGGAGAGCGGCTATTAGTAGCAGTTAGCCATTAGGTAGTGAGAACCAGCAGCGGCTCAGCAGCGGATAGAATGAATGCATGGCGGTCAGCAGGACGAGAGAAGAAGAGATACGCTTTTGCAAGCACTTTTGAAGTTCCATAGCAGATTCTTCCGTCGTCAAAAAAAGTGTCGTCTGCTGCGGAGCTCAGAGTTGCACTCGTAATTTCAGCGGCAGAAGTCTCAGAATTCATCTACGCAAAACTACAGACGGGGTTGCCATACTCTGCGATCAATATAGCTTCGCAATAATTTGTCTGTACATCCAGAGAAGGAGACTTCCGATTGCACTAGGGCAGCTTCTGTATTTATTAAGAACAGTTCCAGTACCTGCGTACCAGCCTGAGCTTGGATAAAGAAACTCCTGAACACACTGAACATAGTTAAAACGAATGCAAGTATAGATAAATACATAAATATGAGCTAACTTAAAAGTCTCGATTTTTTAGCGGAAGAATAGCCTTTACTGCATTCCCCGCCACTTGCAGGTGGCACTAAAGAATCGCTAACTGCAGGATTTGAACCCGCTACCTCGGTCGGAAGATGAGCACCTTATCTTCTCGGCTACCACGACCCTTGAAGACACAATAAACCAGAGTTTTAATGGCCTATAAAACATAATCGAAGTGGCGCTGTGCACAATCTGGATCAAGCCCAGGCACGCCACGATAAGGTCTCAAACCCTTCCTTACTACAGCTCGCCTAAATGGCTACTTATAATCACGTGACTGTACTGAGCCTGAAAAGATAAGGATGAAACGATTAGTTAGCTAGAGATCCGAGATTAGCAAGTAACCCTTAGTTATTGCTTTGCATCAAATTTAAAGCGCCTAGAAAGAGAGATTGAGTTCTCTGAGGACGCTTTATCAAACACATTATTACTATTGTTACTTGGAATTTTGCTAATGATCTGGGTAACGTGCAATGATATAAATTTGTACATATGTATGGCCTACTTGGGGGCTATGGGGCAGTCCAGTCGGCCAGAGACTTGGCGAAATTGGGATATGCATGAATGCACTGCCTCTCTGTGCGCCCAGATTCTGGAAGAAGAGATGCATGTTAACTTGTACCATGCACAAGCGCATTTTTCTGGAATTCTGCAATTCATTTATCCTAGCTTCACATCTATTTAATGCTATAATAAGTTAATTAAGGCCCAAGCTAACAGTGGTCGTGATTTACGTTTTAGCTTCACAAAATGTTAGCAAAAGCTTCACGTTGTAGTCCCTGCAGTTTTCGATTTCTTACGGCTCTTTCAAAACTCCGAGTACGGCCACTCTTCCGCTAAAACTTCTTTAAACAGCTCGCACTTAAAAAATTAAATTTCTTCAGGATATTAGTAAAACTGTTCTTGCCGAATTGGTTGTACTCAGTATCTCCATTTTTTTCGATGTCTTATCTTCTGCTTTGCTTCTCTGCAACGTCAATGTATTTTCTCTCAGCTAATGACACTGCCACGATATATTAACACTGTCCCGTAATTCGCAGTGTGTGGCTGAGGTAATGGGCCCAATTTCCTTTAGATTAAAGTGCGTCTTGTCAATAGTGGTGTTTACTGGTTATACTCTTCGTAGCTAAGTCAAAATATGACATTTTAACAAGATAGCCTATATTTATCTTACTTTCTACATTAAGCAGCTGAAAGGCAGCTAGGCAGACTGAGTGGAAGAGCCGATATGGTCATCCAGGTGAAGGTCATTTCGGAACAGGACAATCCTAACAGGCGTGCCGGGGCTATACATGATATCTAGCTCGAGCCCAGTTTGAGGATGCGTTTTTCGGTTTCTGATTGATACTAGTTTTGCTATTTAGTATAGAATATATTCCGCCAAAGGGCCGTGAAAAAGCACCAGTACACCCATGAGCATCTGCCAGGCCTTTAGCCACTACAGCAAGATACACCCATCTCCTCTTGAGAGGCCGGCCCGGCAGCTGCACAGCCGTCCAGCAGCAAACTCGACCTTGCTTCCTTTGCAGCAAACGTAAAGCGCCTGAAAAGAAATTGATTTCTCTGAGGGGCTTTATCGAATGTATTATTATTATTATTTATGTTAGACGTAAGCGAGGTGGGCCTCCTATAGTAGCATGCCACGAGGTTTCAAGATAATAACTTATTTATCAGGCAAAGAGATTCCTGTCGACGTTTTTCACTCTAAATGCTGGATGAATCGACCGTGCAGGCGCTCGTTCACTCGTGCCCTAAGAAGGCCAAATATTGCGCCCTGATACAAATTCTGGAAATGCAACGCAAGCTATTGCATCACTTGCGTTATTTTTACGTTGGACTACTTATTATTATTAGGAAGACTCCCTGTAAAGTTATTATTCCAGCACAAATGCATAGCTCATGGCTGATAGTATTTGAAGTTCACTTTATACGCATCAGCTTAGCTGCAAGCCGTTGAAATAAAATTCTAGCTACTTAAGCAGTCTACAAATACCTCGTAAAAACCTTAAATCCTTTGGGGACCGTGCATTTAGTTCGTATGCTCCCAAAGCCTGGAACTCCCTCCCGACCTGCGTCAGAACATCCCCTGACCTGACCACATTTAAATGGAACTTAAAAACACTCCTATTTAGGACAGCCTTTAGTGGGTTCCTGTGATTCGTCCTTGATGTGCTTTTTCGTGCTGACACTGCATGCTGCCACTAACCACATTTGCATGCTGACCCTGTGCATGTCACCCCTAACCATATTATTCATTGTGTTTGTTTTTCAAGCATGATTTTACTTACCATTCAATTGCATTTCCATTTGCAGCAAATGTAAAGCGCCTAGAGAGAGATTAAGTTCTCTGAGGGCGCTTTATCAAGTGTATTATTATTATTATTATTAAGCACAGATTCACAAGGTCACCAGATTAACAAATTGGGTCTACGCGATCGCAAGGGTAGATATTTTACGGCTGCTGCTGCTGTTTTTTGAAGCATACGTAGCGAGTAAAGAGAGATTTCTCACGAAACGCATCGTGAGTAACCAGCTCTTGACCTCACAGCAGCGCCAGAGATACTGAGAAAAGTAGTGCTCGGAAGCACTGCTATCGACGGTAGATGAAATTCCATTGCTCGCAAGTACTAAGATGATAGTAGAACGAAAGAACCAGGATCGGTCATCGCTCAAAAAATAAAATCCAGCCACCTGCTCAAAACGACGTCTAGCAGTACTGCACAGTGTGAGGGCAACCGTTTTTTGGATATGGGGCTCGATAAAAATAAGCTGGTAACCGCATTGCCTATGCTTTTACATGTTTAAGTATTTCAAACATTAGTTTCTTCATCAGCATAGTTTAGAAACCACCCTTAGTTTAGAAGCCACACTGAGGACAGCCGTAAAAGCGGCCGATAAAGGAGTTGTAGATAATTAGGTCAACTAGATCCTCACACAATAAACATACCGAGAGTCCTCGTTTAGTTGTCAATATTGCTGTCTATATGCTTTACATATATATTCAAATATATATATATATACAAATATATATATATAATCATCGCCCATGCATTAGAAACTGCTAGAGAATGTGCCTTAAAAAGACAATGATACGGCCCAAAGCTCAAACTCCCAGCGGCCAACTAGAAGATTTAACTCGACTCATTTCAATAACACCATAAGCTGTAGTGGAAGCATATGAGTAATTCATATGAACTTTTGACTATACTTCAGCCCCTACGCAGTTAAATATTAGCGTCCGGATATAAATATGCTTCATTTGCAAATATTCAAATATTTTCAGTGGTCTCTGAAGTTCATGCATGGTAATCGTTTCGGAGCTAATATATCTAGCAGAATCACGGAACTGAGACTGCAGGTACATCCCTGGAGCTAATATACCTATGGAATCACGTAGCTTGTAGATAGGAGGTAGATTGCTGGGGCTCACTAATCTGCTGTCGCTCCGACGCTTATCAAGTTGCTGAGCTTTCATTCAGACCCAATAGTTTTATCAAAAAGTAAACGCCATAATAAAATAAAGATAACCTAGTCGGGAGCTTTTAATATTACCTCGTGAGAACTAAATCTTACTATCTTACTTTGCACATTCGGTAAAGGAATAATGTCAAGTGCTTAGCAATAACATGCCCAGCGTTGGCACGCAAATATAGCTAAAACAGATCACGACCGCTTAGACAAATCAAGGCCGCAAGGAGAAATTGTGATTTGAGCTTCTTGGTAAACATTTTCAAGTCGTCCGACATCATAATTTCACTCAGAAGTGCGTTCCAAACTTTGCCAGTAAATAATTCAACCTACCAAATTTTGAGCTTGACTTGAGACATGTATAAACAAGACTTGATTCAAAAGAGCAGGGTGGACACTGCTAAGCCTGATTGGAAGGTTTTTCACGCGACTCGCGCTCTAGAATAAGAATAAAGAAACCAAAATAAGTAGTGATGTAATCCTGAATAAATTGCCAAAATGCAGTGTAAATTGAGAGTTCGATGCCTATTTTGGTATTATAAAAGTTGCGACTTGAACTGCCCCCAACCGCAAACATTGGCTTAAGTTAAGAAGTGCGAGTACACATACTGCTTCAAATCCCTCCCAAGCCTGTTGCTTGGGGTGAGTGAAATGCGAACACCTTGACTTCAGCAAGCCCTCCCCCGTGGCTTGGTCGGTAAGTGCGAGCGCATTGACGGCAGTAATGTCCTTAACCTCTGCTTTGGTGGTGGAATTCAGCCCCCTGGAATGGTGGACTAAGATTTAGGTCCTATAGCGGTTAGTTTTAGTATTAACGAAATGCGTTAAAGAAGACACGTTTATACATTTTTTAAATAATCAAAGCTTGCTGGAATGCAAGAAGGATGTGGAATACTACAGAGTGATGTCTGCTTTATTCCCTTATGTAATGTAATGTAATGTATCTCCGTCAGTAACTCCACAAAGTCATAAAGACCATGTGGGCGTTACGCAGGAGAGTTTTGTATAGCACACTCACAGCCTAAGCGGCTTTCGGTACGCATTCGGTAGCCAACAGACTTTGTCTCACGCAACAAAGAGAAAGTGGGAAGCATAGCAGAGTTAGGAGAGCAGTTGAGGTAGTGAGTAGCATAGAAGTAGCAGTTCAGGACCGCTGAAAAAGATGTGCCATAGTCGGCATCAGGAGAGTAGATGTCGTTGCGTAAGAATTGTGGAAGCGAGCTCCACAGTCTAGGACCTGCAGAGCTAAAGCTTCTGTCGCCAACTGTCTTTAAGCGGAGGAAAGGGACAGCTAATTTATTGTCCACACAGGACCTGAGGGCGCGAACAGGCTGAAACTGATGCAGCAGTTCAGCTAGGTACGAAGGAGCCAAGCCGTGGCGGGCCTTGTGGGTCAGCGTAAGAACTTTGCTCTGTATCCTTTGCTCAACCGGCAACCATTCTAGCTCTTTCAGCAAAGGAGACACGTGCTCAAACCGCTGGGACTTGAAGACCAGCCTTGCAGCCATATTCAAAGTCCGCTGTAGTGGCATAATAGCTTTATTTGGTAGCCCAGCCAAAAGGGAATTACAATAATCAAGCCGAGACACAACTAAAGAGCTAGTTAAATTTTTTACAAGCCACTGTGGGAGACAGCTTCTAATCTTGGATAGGGATCGGATGTGATGGCTAGCTGTAGAGGCAGTCTTGTGAATGAAGCTTTTGAAATTGAGGCCATTGACCTTTCAGAAGCGTTTGAGACTAGTGATCGATAAGCTATTCTCGAGTGCTACCCTCGCACCTTGCACCCGGTCGTAACTCAGACTGCTCTGCTATTGCTTATTATCTTAGTGGGATAATCCAGAGTATTGACGTAAGTGGGCTAAGGTAATCCTATGGAAAAACTTAAGTACGTAGAACATCAGGGCTCTGTTATTGTTCTGCTTCTTTTCGCAATGTATACTTTCTCTCTCTTACCGTCGTGATCGCCAAACACAATGTAGGCTTTCAATTCCATACAGATGACTGATAGCCGCACAAATGCTTTCATTTCTGACAGTTTTCCAGCACGTTGAATTCTCTAAGCTCCCTTACTACATTTAATGCCGATATTCGCAGTTGAATGTTAGCAAACTTTCTCAAAATAACGACGAAAAAACCAGTTTGCAAGCTATGGGCAAGCCAAGAGTGAATCCGACACTGGAACGATTGTAGCTTAAAATTGGCTCTGCCAGCATACATGAACCACAGCGATTTCCCTTTAGCCTCTGCTTGCACGAAATCTAAGTGTCATGTTCCAAAGTGACCTCTCACTAGACGACCACAACAGCGGCAAAGTCAAGTCAGCCCAATTTCAGCTACTCGGCGTTTCTCACATTCAGGCCTCCTTCTAAGACAAGAATAATACATCCAAATGTGACATGCATGCATTTGTGACCTACCGTCCTACTCGACCTCCGCAACTCCTGCCGCTCACTCATAGGTTGCTTCATTCTTTCAGCCCTGGCTCCAGCCAACCTATCAGAGTTACTCCCTTATCAGGCCAAGAATCTTACAACGCAATTGTCTGACTCAAACCGTTTAGCTGTACCTAATGCGAACCTCAAATCCTCGGGAGACTACGCATTTAGCTCGTATGCTCCCAAAGCCTAAAACTCATTCCATCCTGTCGTCGCGACACCTCCTTCCCCGACTTGAAGACTTCTAAAATGTAGTTAAAAACGTACGTGCGCTCTTCATAGCATTTGGTGGCTCTTTGTGATTCGTTGTTAGTTCGCCTATGCTTGCTGACACTGCGGCCAGGGTACCACTAACCGTATTTACATGCTAAGTGTGCCTGGCATCTGCAAGCAATTTTTCCTTGCTGATATGTCAATGCCACCGCCGAGCATTCAATCATTCATCCTTTATAGCCTATGTAAAGTGCGTAGACGAAAATTAAGTTGTATGAGTGCACTATCCATTTGTATTATTGCTACTATTTTTCTTAAGTAATGCGCACATCTGACACCTGAGCTTATAAGCAGCGACTGGCACATTTAATATTTTAACTTGTTCAGATGGCGATGATATTTTAGGTCAAGTTTCAGCATATCACAGACCTAATGATTGAGTATTGGGTCTTTTTTGCGGCGGATTACATGTAAGATGATGAAGTTTCAGCTGCATATTTTTTAATGTGATTAGAATGGGCAGCTTTTATTTTGACAAGGAACTCATAGGCATGATCAATAAGTTAGTTGATGGTTATAGGAAGCAATGTCAAGGATGGCAAGATGTCTGCGAATCTATTCATTGGATTGCTGCTTGTCTGTGAGTAATCTGGCTGCAAGCCAACTGCCTTTCATAGAGTCAGAGAGCACCTGGTTTGAGCTTAGTCATTAAAACCAGTAGAAACTTTAATAATTGGCATACCTACCTCTAGGGCTCATCGGCAAACATTAAATTCATCAGATTCAATGCTTGGCTACCGGGTTTACTGCTGATACTGCACAAGAAGTAATGAGGACCACCAGCCGAGCTGCAACGAAGTATTAGCTTTCCGCAGCCTAATAAACGAGTAGGGAAAGAGATCTGAAGGCTTTTATGTCAATACCCACAAGTGATGCAAGTTATTAAGCCTTCATAGAAAAATACAAACATTCCACTGCTGATAAAAGTTGGATACCACCGTGTCAGGAATCGGGGGGGGGGCGCTTTACTCTTGCCATATACGAGCCATCAGATTCTGCTCTACGAAAAGATTACCTGTAGAACTATTTAAAATACAGTCGTCCCTCGTTTATGAGGTTAGTCATTTCTAGACCTTACCACGATAAGTGAATTTCCGCTACGTGTAATAATTTATTTATAAATCGAATATTTTCGTACATAGATCATAGAAAACCTGCTCACGACCCTATAAATATTGTTTTAAAACTATTGGAGATCTCTGAAAATAAAATATCACCCCTTGTGTCACCATCGAGCTCATATTACCTGCTTATGCGTGGTGACACTGTGCATGGTGCCACTAACCATATTTGTAGGCTGACGCTGTGCATGTCACCCTTAACCACATTATTCTTGTTGTTTATTGAACATCCAACCACTAACCATTCGATCGTACTTCCTTTGCAGAAAATCTGAAGGGCCTATAAAGAGATTGCGTTTTCTGAGGGTGCGTTATCAAGTGTATTATTATTATTATTATTATTGAGCATGCTACATCTAACCATTCAATCGTGCTTCCTTTGAAGCGAATATAAAGAGCGTAGAAAGAGATTGAATTCTCTGAGGGCGCTATATCAAATGTAATGTTATTGTTTCTCGCCGACCTGCACTGGCTACCAGTCAAGCAACGGATCGACTTCAAGGTTTTGCCGCTCACTTTAGGTCATTGACATTCTTTGGCTCCAGCCTATCTCTCAGATCTACTCCCCCATCAGGCCAAGCATCGTACCACCCGCTTTTCGGAATCCAACAGTCTACCACTACTTCGTCCAAACCTCAAATCCTTTGGAGACCGTGCATTTAGTTAGTATGCACCCAAA
This sequence comes from Cristatella mucedo, assembly GCA_009760855.2. Lineage (NCBI taxonomy): Eukaryota > Metazoa > Bryozoa > Phylactolaemata > Cristatellidae > Cristatella > Cristatella mucedo. The sequence continues at coordinate 894,417 of WPIO01000036.1, read as the reverse complement.
GCCTGGAACTCTCTCCCGACTGGCGTCAGAACATCCCCTGACCTGACCACATTTAAAAAGAACCTAAAATTCACCTATTTAGGACAGCATTTAGTGGGTCCCTGTGATTCGTCCTTCATGTGCTTATGCATGCTGACACTGTGCATGCTGCCACTAACCACATTTGCATGCTGACCCTGTGCATGTCACCCCTAACCACATTGTTCATGTTGTTTATCAAGCATGATATTACCCACGATTCAATCGAGTTTCCGTTTGCAGCAAATGTAAAGCACCTAGGAAGAGTTTGAGTTCTCTGAGGACGCTTTATCAAGTGCATTATTATTATTGTTATTATTATCTTTCCCAATATAATCGCTAACACTTATAAGAGCAAAGATGCTTTCCACGTGTAGCCAAGTAGAAGTGTGTATGAGATATACGAACTCGAGGGAGACTGAGCCAATCAGTGAGCAGCAAGCGTTGATTGGCTTGGTCTCACCACACCCAATTTCTGGAAAAACGTTTTTGCCCAATCACAAGCAGTAGTCAAGCTTTTGCACTTGGCGTTGAAGAATTTTCGGGAATATTCGAATACGTAGGCATACAGACCGTACGTCTAGTTGAGTTTCGATTGTAATACAGGATTACATAGTTGACTCAGGCAACCGGGCTCGAATTTTACATTTTCACTATCTTGATTAAATTTTTAATGAATACATCTGAAAGAATTGCGATCGAGTTAAGCCGAAAAACTCGAGGCGCGAGAAGCCGCGAGGGACGGCTGTAGCGCTGATATTTTAAATTCGAAATGTAGAGCTCGGAAAGCGACGCTCCTTTGCAGGAGAGTGAAAAAGAAAAGAGCGACAGAAGAGTCAATTGGTCGGGAAGGTTCGACTTTGTTCTCTCTTGCATTGGTTACTCGATTGGCCTTAGCAACCTATGGCGATTTCCATTCGTTTGCTACAAACATGGCGGAGGTGAGGGCGGCCGAGGAACTCAAGCATTTGCGATAAGACGCTTCTTAACACGCGCTGGAAAAACTTACTTTCAAGACTTACTTACTTTTGTAGGAGCATTCCTTATACCATACTTCATAATGATGGCCATCTGTGGAATTCCTCTTCTTTTGCTCGAAACCGGGGCAGCGCAGTTCTGTTCACTTGGACCCATATCCATGTGGAAGATGTCTCCGCTATTTAAAGGTAGCCGATTGCTTGCGATTGTTCTGTCAAACCTTGCTTGAACTGACGAACGAAAAAACTAATTGATCTCGTCGCTCTCGTTCAAGCATAATTCATTTTGATATCTTTTTTGTGGCACATGCTTTAGCTCCCCCACCAGGCCACACATCGTACCACCCGCTTTTCGGAATCCAACAGTCTACAAATACCTCGTACAAACCTCAAATCCTTTCGAGACCGTGCATTTAGTTCGTATGCCCTCAAAGCCCGGAACTCCCTCCCGACTTGCGTCAGATTATTCCTTGACTTGACCACATTTAAAAAGAACTTTAGAACACACCTATTTAGGACAGCATTTAGTGGGTCCCTGCGATTCGTCCTTCACGTGCTTATGTGTGCTGACACTGTGAATGGTGCCACTAACCACATTTGCATGCTGACCCTGTGCATGTCACCCCTATTCATTTTATTCATTTTGTTGATCAAGCATGATATTACTCACCATTCAATTGCGTAACCCTTTGCAGCAATTGTAAAGTGCCTAGAGAGAGAGAGAGAGAGAGAGAGAGAGAGAGAGAGAGAGAGAGAGAGAGAGTTTTCTGAGGGCGCTTTATCAAGTGCATTATTATTACTATTTTTATTATTGATAAGTAAATGTATTGTATGACAATCGGGCACACAGATTGTTGCAGTTTTCATTAAATAAATATCAGTATATAATTCTATCCAGCACAATTTTAAGTGCATATCGCGTTATCTAGTTCTCTTGCAGTGCTATTTGAGAAATTCAATCATTATTTCATTGTTAGAAATATGAGCCTTGGTTGTTCCTAATGAGTACTTATGCTACACACACACCGTGAGAGAGAGAGAGAGAGAGAGAGAGAGAAAGAATATAAACTGGGAAAAGAAGTAGGTCTAACATAGATCCCTGGCGAATTGGAAATCCATTTTAGATGTGCAGCATGTAGTGGTTGGTTTTAATAAGTTATGAAAAGTGGTGCTCTGTTGGAATACGGTCATTCGTAATAGCTTGTTGCCGCTATTCTCTCGGCTTCTTTTAAAGGTTGAACTTACGTCACTTAAAATAACAGCTCGATTGCATCATGTTTTCAACAAAGATAGAACGGATTTAGAGAATGCATCAAGATTGACAACGCGTTTGTATCCCGATTTTGCCACAAACGAACACGCCCGAAGTATATCTGAGTGTCGGCGTGGCTTGAATGTGCATATGCTGTCAAAGTCATGCAACCAAGTTGCACAGTTTTGGTACTTTAGTGAGACTTGTGAACGAGCCATGGTAGAGAAACTAGCGGGGTCTTCAACTCAAAGCTCAGCGAAAGGCAAAAAGGCCAAGCAATGCTTGGCAGTTCATGGTTTCCTTTGTCAGAGGGCGACTAGTCAACTTGGTTATGGCATTTCTAAGCAATTCCTGTAAACCTTCTGGAGTTTGACATCTAAACTTTGGCTTTTAGCTAATACACAAACGCAGTTGAGCACCGAGGATGGCGCATCAGTAAATAAAACATAGCATCGTTCTCAGTTGCGTAGCCAAGACAATACTTAAAAAATACGCTTACTAAAAGCATAAAGTGATTGCAGCAACGGCTGAAAAAGCATGTAGTTGAACTCCGAAATCACCACGGCAATAGCTGAATAATTTGAGGGCTAGTTTCTCGTCATGACCTAGTAGTCAGTTGGTAACATGGCACGAGAAACCATTGACCACAATAGATACGCTGATGACAGTAATTACCAATATAATACTAGCACATTTGCTTCTTTTCCAAGGAAAAATAAATCTCCTTTAAGAAATTGTAAAACTTCTGCAAAGAAAGAATGTCAAATATGGTGAGTAATAGCATGCAAAGCGGCAACACCCATATTAATGCAAAGAAGAATTCACACGAACTCAGCAAATGATGGGAAGAAAATGTGCTTATTTTTAGCGCGCTTTAAAGTTTTTGCCCTGCACGGATTTAATGTTGTCAGTCGGAACTAAGCTGCCAACTCCGAGAGCGTACAAGCTACAGGAGCTTTCTCCGAATTATTTGTGGTTTATTTACGGCACAGCTAAAGAACTTGAATGGCATATTGGTACGAAAATATATAATCTGGCATTTTACGAGCACATTTGGATGAATATGTTAGCGAATTAGTGAATAACACTAGGTTTTTCTGTAGCTATTAGGCTACTTTATCTTCATTCAATTTGAGAAAGTTTGATTGCTTAATGATGCATAGCATGTCTCAAAATTTGTCACCCACTTTTAGGGCCCCGTCATTCTTTGGCTTCATAACTCGCACTGATATCAAATCCTTTCGGACCGTGCCTTTAATTTGTATGCTCCCAAAGCCTGGAACTAACTCCCGACTTGCGTCAAGACATTTCCTGACGTCACCGCATTTAAAAAGAAATTAAAAACGACCCTATTCATCACAGCATTTAGTAGGTCCCTATGATTCGACCTTTATGTGCTTGTGAGTGCTGACGCTGTTCATGCTGCCACTAACCACGCTTGCACTCTCACCCTGTGGGTCTCACCCCTAACCATGTTAGTCTTGTTAATTATTGAGCATGCTACCACTGAACATTCGATCGTGCTTTCTTTGCAGCAAATGTAAAGCACCTAGAAAAAGATTGATTTCTCTTAGTGCGCTTTATCAAGTGTATTGTTATTATTATTAATAATATTATCAGCATACACCGAAGATTCCTTCTGATTGCTGTATAGTGAAAAGACTCATTGAGCCTTTATTAAGCCCCACTTTTTCCTGTCAGGATAAAGTCTCGGTCTCAGATTAGCTCCTGACTTGATGATCCTTGTGATGATCTAGCCGATCGCTTCTCTCCATTCTTTGTCCAGAAGATAGACAAAATCAGGGAGTCCATTCCTGCAATGACAACATCCCACTAGAAGGCTGTTCCCTAATTCATGGCTGCACCTCAATGTTTACGTTTGAGTAGGTCACTAATGATCTCGTCCTGAAGTTCATATTGCAATCAAAGAAGACAATAAGTCCTTTGGACCCTTTTCCCACTATCGTGCTCCTACGTTGCATTGATCTACTGCTGCCATGCATAACTTACATCATTAATATGTCATTAGTATTCGGTCATGTCCCAGCACCTTTCAAGAAAGATGTAGTCAGGCCACTTCTCAAGAAAGCGACACTAGACCAAGAGAACTTGAGCAACTATCGCCCAGTCTCCCTTTTACCATTCCTATCAAAGACACTGGAACAGGTCATGGCGGACCAGCTGAACTCACATATTGAAGTTTCCAACCTTGCTAGTAAGTTCCGTTCTGGCTTTAAAGCTAATCACTCCACAAAATTAGCATTGCTTAGGGTGTTCAACGACCTACTTAAAGATGCAGACATAGGTAGAGTGTCTCCGCTTGTTTGCTCGATCTTTCGGCAGCTTTTGATGCTATCGATCACCAAGTTCTTCGTGAGCGCCTCTCATCTCGCCAGGTGTCACTGGCTCTGCTCTGCAATGGTTCTGGTCCTATCTCAGTGGGTGACTCCAGAGTATCGCCGTGAATGGACAAAGATCATCTGAAGTACCTCTGAAATATGGAGTACCTCAGGGCTCCGTGCTAGGTCCGGTTCTTTTCACGGTTTATACTCTCCCTCTTGCTGATGTGATTGCCAAGCACAATCTAGGCTTTCACTTCTATGTGGATAATAATAATAATAATACATTTGATAAAGCGCCGTCAGAGAACTTAATCTCTTTCTCGGCGCTTTACATTTTCTGCAAAGGGAAGATGACTCTCAGTTGTCCTTTGCTTTGAATCCCTCCAAGCCCTCCAGCACGTCGAATTTTCTCAACTCCCTTGCTGCATGCATTGATGACATCCACACATAGATGGCAGCAAATTTTCTTAAATTAGGCGATGCTAAGACTAACTTACTAGTTGGATGGTATGGATAAATCCAACGTGATTCAGATATTGGAAAGGCTGACGCTCAAAATTGGCTCTGCCAGCATATCTCCTGTTGAATCAGCTCGAAATCTTGGTGTCATGTTCCACAGTGACCTCTTGTTTGGCGACCACATCAGCTCCACGATCAAGTCTGCCTACTTTCAGCTACATAACATTGCTAAAATTTGGGCTTGTTTTGATAAGGATACTACTACAAGTTGGTCCATGCATTTGTGACATCCCGTCTTGACTTCTGTAACTCATTGTTTACTGGCTTACCGACATGTGCAATCAGGCGACTACAGCTGGTGCAAAACTCTGCAGCTAGGCTTGTCTGTCATGAGCTTCGCTGTTGCCACATCACACCACTTCTCGCCGACCTGCACTGGCTACCAGGCAAGCAACGGATTGACTTCAAGGTTTTGTCGCTCACTTTTATGTCACTTTATTCTTTAGCTCCAGCCTAGCTCTCAGATCTACTCCCCCCAGCAGGCCAAGCATCGTACCACCCGCTTTTCGGAATCCAACTGCTAATCAATACGACGTACAAACCTTACATCCTTTGGAGACCGTGCATTTAGTTCGTATGCTCCCAAATTCTGGAACTCCCTCCCGACTTGCGTCACAACATCCCCTGACTTGACCACATTTAAAAAGAACTTCAAAACACACCTATTTAGGACAGCATTTAGTGGGTCCTTGTGATTCGTCCTTGATGTGCTTTTGCGTGATGACACTGTGCATGCTTCCAATAACCACATTTGCATGCTGACCCTGTGCATGTCACCCCTAACCAAGCTATTCATGCTGTTTGTTTTTCAAGCATGATTTTACTTACCATTCAATCGTAGTTCCCTTTGCAGCAAATTTAAAGCGCCTAGAAAGAGATTGAGTTCTCTGAGGGCGCTTTATCAATTGCATTATTATTATTATTATTATTATCGTCTCTATGGGCATTGGGTATTTATGAAGTACTGCTAAGCGATTGAGTCAGAACCGTGGTTTGAATGATTCTTGGCTTGATGGGGGAGAAGTTCTGATAGGGAACCTGGAGCTATCGAATTAAAGAATAAAGAAGCCTAAAAGTAAGTGACAGAACCTAGAAGTTCATGTGCTGCTTAAATGAGAGCCGGTGCAAGTCGGAGAAAAGTAATAAGATGAGGAAAGTGCTACGCTCACGACACAAACCTAGCCGTAGAGTCTGGCACCAACTGTAAGCACCTGATTGCACACTCTGGTAGACAAGAAAGCAGTGAGTTGCAGTAGTAGAGATGGGATGTCACAAATACATAGACCTATTTAGATGTAGTATACCTGTCTAGCAAGCCTGCATTTTATAAACGTTTTGCTGCTGAAAGAAGGCAGACTTGACTGTTAAGCTGACTTTATCATCTAATAAAAGGCCGCCGGAATAGAACACCCAGATTACTTACAGATTCAACAGTGGATATGCTTGCAGAGCTGTTTTTAGAGTTAGGTCTTTTAATTTCTGAATACAAATTTGTTAGCCGGTACCTAGTAAGCTGGTTTTGTCGACATTTAATCGGAGAAAGGTTAGATAATGTAATGTATCTCCGTCAGTAACTCCACAAATTCATAAAGACCGTGTGGGTGTTATGCAGGAGAGTTTTGTATAGCCCACTCACAGCCTAAGCGACTTTCGGTACGCATTCGGTAGCCAACTGACTTCGTGTCACGCAACAAAGAGAAAGTTGGAAGCATAGCAGAGTCAGGAGAGCAGTTAAGGTAGTGAGTAGCATAGAAGTAGCAGTTCAGGACCGCTGAAAAAGATGTGCCATAGTCGGCAGTTTGAGAGTAGTTGTCGTTGCGTAAGAATTGTGAAAGCGAGTTCCACAGTCTAGGACCTGCACAGCTAAAGCTTCTGTCGCCAACTGTCTTTAAGCGGAGGAAAGGGACAGCTAATTTATTGTCCACACAGGACCTGAGGGCGCGAACAGGCTGAAACTGATGCAGCAGTTCAGCTAGGTATGAAGGAGCCAAGCCGTGGCGGGCCTTGTGGGTCAGCGTAAGAACTTTGCTCTGTATCCTTTGCTCAACCGGCAACCATTCTAGCTCTTTCAGCAAAGGTGACACGTGCTCAGACCGCTGGGACTTGAAGACCAGCCTTGCAGCCATATTCATAGTCCACTGTAGCGGCATAATAGCTTTCTTTGGCAGCCAAGCCAAAAGGGAATTACAATAATCAAGCCGAGACAGAACTAAAGAGCTAGTTAAATTTTTTACAAGCCACTGTGGGAGACAGCTTCTAATCTTGGATAGGGATCGGATGTGATGGCTAGCTGTAGAGGCAGTCTTCTGAATGAAGCTTTTGAAATTGAGGCAGCTGTCGAACACGACACCTAGATTACGAGCACGTGGTGAAGGTCGCACAATAGCATCACCTATTAGAACAGTAAAGCCTTTTAATCCAGCCACACGCTTAGGGTGTCCTATGAGCAGCAGTTCGGTTTTATCGTCATTTAATTTTAGGAAGTTTTCCGACATCCAGGGTTGAATATCGGCAAGGCAAGCATTCAGTTTCTCAGTTGCTGCAGCAGATTCCGACGGTTTAAATGACAAATACAACTGAGTATCGTCAGCATAGAAGTGATACCCTATTCCATGGGCCTTAATCACATTTCCCAGAGGTTGTGTATAAATAGAGAACAGCAAGGGACCGAGTACAGACCCTTGAGGGACTATACAGGTGACCCTTCTCATGTCTGAGACCTGACCCCCACACGACAAGGATTAAACACGATCAGACAAGTATGATTTAAACCACGCCACTGCTTCGTCTGCCAGACCGATCGTTGTTATCAATCGTTCAAGCAGAACTTCGTGATCAATGGTGTCGAAGGCATCAGACAGATCTAGCAGAGATAGGGCAGTGACATTCCCGTCGTCGTTGCCACGTAGAATGTCATTGTTAAAACGGAGGAGAGCAGTTTCAGTAGAGTGCTACCTCTTGAACCCTGATTGAAATGTTTTTGACATTCCGTTATTTTCAATATGTTCAACTAGCTGCTTAGCAACAATTTTTTCAAGAATCTTTGATAAGAACGAAGAAGGAAAACTGGACAATAGTTTGCTAGGACCTCTGTGTCTAATCCAGGCTTTTTAAGAATGGGTCTAACGATTGCCGATTTGAAGGAATTGGGGACGACCCCTTTTCCCAGAGAAGCATTAACAATCTTGGTTATGGCAGGGCTAAGTTGGTCTGCTAGTGAAGACCACAGAGATGAAGGTATAGGGTCTTCAGGAGACGAGCTCTTTTTGCTAGACCTTATTAAGGCAGCCACATCACAGGCAGAAACATCGGACGACCTTTTAAGGACGGTCACAGGTTGAGGAACGGCGATTGCTTTGGTCTGAGGGGGCTTAATGGAGGCACGAATGTGCACAATTTTTTCAGTAAAGAAGGCTGAAAACTTTTCGGCTGAGCCCTTAATATCTGGGGAGTCAGACCTCACAGCCTTGGCCAGTAAATGGTTTACTGTCTTATAAATCTGTTTAGTGTCCGACTGGCAGGAGTTCAGCTTTCTAATGAAAAAAGAAGCCCTGGTTCTTTTAGGCTTTCGGGTGTAAACTCGAAGGAAGTCTTTAAAATTGACTAGATCTGCCTCAGACCCAGATTTCTTGAAACGACGTTCTAGCCTGCGCTTAACCCGGCGCATCTTAACGAGTTTTTTGTAAATTAAAAGGAATCTCGACGACTTTGAACACGGATAGAGCGAACGGGAGCATGCTTGTCAAGAGCGCTCCCGAGTGTCATGTTCATCGCATCAGTGAGGGTATCGAGGCTGCCGGTCGAGTCTGAATGCAGATCAAGAAGGCCTGCATCATAAACAGATTTCAAAAACTTGTCCATGTCGATGCTTTGTAAGTTACGTCGTTTGGCAAATTCGACATTGCCCGGTACGTACGAGGTAGCAGGAACAGTAAACGAGACCGAACAATGATCTGAGAGGGTCAGTGGGCACACCAAAAAGTCAGTGGGGAGGACATCCTTAGTGATCACGAGATCTAGAATGTGGCCATCGACGTGGGTGCTATGATTAACGTGTTGGGCCAAACCAAAGTTCTCCAGACAGTCAAGAAATGAGCGGACCTGGCTGTTGCTAGGGTTGTCAACGTGAATATTGAAGTATCCTACAATCAGTAACGGCCTGTCACACACAAATATTTTAGCGAGAACTCTGAAAACTCCTCTATAAACAATTTTAGACAGCCAGAAGGAGGCCGGTATATTGCAACGGTGAGAGGCATAGTCTTTGATGAAGACCTGATAGCAACCGACTCAAACGATGAACCATGCGAGAAACTGTACATTTTATAGCCAAACGATTCGCGAACAACAATTGCAACCCGCCACCAGCCTTGTCAGAACGCATGGACTGATAGAATGAGAACCCGGATGGGGTGGTCTCGGAAATACAGCTACTGGAACAAGGCGTCATCCAGGTTTCGGTAAGCAGAAATGCATCTAGCTTCTCCTGGACCACCTGATCGCGAATAAGTAACCCCTCGGTTTTTAGCGAGCGGACATTTAGTAGGCGGAATTTAAGAGGCTGTCCAACAACTGGGCGACGGCGATGAAGTGGCTCGTATTCTCTACCGTTTGCGTCTGGCCCGGCGGACGCTGGCTCTTCGAATTTGAATTGGACCTTGGTAACGGCCGTCGGACGACGTTTCACAACGTGCATTGCTACGGCGGGTGGGCTACTACCTCAACAATTACTATTTAGCACTTTAAACTTACGAGTCGTAGGTTTGATAGCCGAGCTGTTGATAGGGCGAACGCAGGATGCAGGAAGGTTCTCACTGGCCCTCTGGAGAAAGCCCGCCGGTAGGTATCGACTAATGGCGACATCGCATCTTATGCTAAGCAGGTCCTGTTTTGTGTAGCATATCCGAGGACAGCTCATAAATAGTCACAACGAAGATAGCAGCGGAATACCCGAAGGTATTACCGAGAAATCAAGTAAAGGACCACACCATGCAAGGAGTCGCCGGAGGCCGCTCTTTAGCGTGGGGAGATAAGTAGAACAACTATAAATATAGCTGACTAGCCAATGTCATTAATGTAGGCAGCAAGGATGTGTAGACAGTTCGATGCCCTCGATGCATGGCTGGAATTAAAGCGAAGGTACAACTGACTGCGATATGCATAGAAGTAAAAGCAGAGATCGTTTTTGGCAATCGCAACGGCAAGGTGGAGAATAGAAACTGTGAAAAGAAACGGGTCGAGCACGGGAACCCTGATGTGCCCTGTACTTAAGTGGTTTCTCTGATGACCTACATCCGTTTGCATCAATAGTCTGGAGTCTCCCACTGAGATAGGACCTGTAGCGCTGCAGTGCAGTGCCAATGACACTCAGGCGAGATTTAAGGCTCTCAAGGACCCTGCGAGCAATAGTATTAGTATCGAGCGCTTCATAAATATCAGGCTGGACAAGCAGAGAGACTTTACCCAAGTCTGCATTCCTGAGAAAGTCATTATACATCCTAAGCAATGATGACTCCGTAGAGTGATTAGCTCTAAAAACCAGACTGGAACTTGCTAGCAAGGTCTGGAGTTTCCATAGATGAGTTCAGCTGGTCTGCCACAACTCGTTCAAGTATCTTTGAGAGGAATAGGAGAAGGAAAACTTGGACGGACGCTGCTAAAGTTCTCTTGGCGTACTGTTGCTGTCCTAATTATTTCTCTAGCAGAAGCCTTTTTGAAAGGTGCAGAGACGAGACTTGAGACTAAGAAAATTGTTAATATGTTACTCGTGCACGGCGTCTGCAGATCACGAGTAAGGCGTATATCTCGTTTAAAAAATGCACCAGCTTTTGTTAGGCGTTGCTCTCCTGATGTTTTGCAGGACTTGGTTGGGCGATGACAATGATTTCACTGTACTGGATGGTCTACTACAACGTTATTCTCTCGTGGGTGATCAGATACTTCATAGCCTCGCTGACAGACGTACTTCCATGGTCGGTGTGCGATAAAAGTGCGTCTACTTTTTGCAACGATGCACCTTACGCGGCCACCTATTTCTTCAACAGCTCAGAGGAGCCCAGGAGGCACGCCAACGTCGTCATTGATGGGTCAACTTACGAGCTCATTCGCAACAGCTCGATGCTAAGCTGTGATACCATAGCCGTTGGCAGGAACCACAGTACGTTGACTGCCTACGATTGCAATATAACTAGCATTAGGATAAGCGACCTGGGTAAGTTGGACATTCCTGTTCATGCATTGCTGGACAAAATATTTGAGAGCTGCTGTCATTGTGTCTCTCTTTTCCGTCTGCTTGCTCAATTCTCCGAAGCCGGGCATGCTCAAAGTATCAGTGCGAGTTTGGTATGGTTGGCTTCTCTCACGTTCAATTACTATCTGCATACGCACGTGCGATTAACTTGCAGGCGAAACCTGCGAAAGGAAGCGTCTCAAACGTCTGTAACGCAGCAAAATTGCCAAAATATTTGCAAAGAAAATTCAAGGTATTTTAATTTCGCTCCACCACTAGCCAAAATTATCTAGTCGCGGTCGCTGGTGCCTTCGTTCGTTCGTTGTTGGAGCATAGCTCCTAATAAGACGTTCGTGGATTCCTAAGAGCATTCTTAAGACGTTCGTGGCTTAGGAAGTTTTGAGCGGCCGTTCAGACTGTGTACTATATTCAAAAGTACGGATACGGTTCGTCTGTGTGCCAAACTTGTACATTAATTAAAACCACCGCTAAGCGAGCAATTACGTGGTTTCTTTGTAGCATCTGCCCAGTGACTAGACAGAGTTTCATTTCTCTGAGGGCGCTAGAAAAAAAAGCTATACTTATACCTACTATACTTACTTCTCGCTGGCCTGCACTGGCTACCAGTCAAGCAACGGACCGACTCCAAGGTTTTGTCGCTCACCTTTAGGTCACTTCACTCTTCGGCTCCAGCCTACCTCTCTGATCTACTCGCCGACCAGGCCAAGCATCGTACCACTCACTTTTTGGAATCCAACAGTTTACAAATACCTCGTTCAAACCTCAAATCCTTTGGAGACTGTCCATTTAGCTCTATGCTCCCAAAGCCTGGAACTCACTCCCGACTTGCTTCAGAACTTCCCCTGAATTGATCACATTTAAAAAGAACATAAAAACACACCTATTTAGGACAGCATTTAGTGGGTCCCTGTGATTCTTCCTACATGTGATTATGCGTGCTCACACTTTGCATGCTGCCACTAACCACATTTGCATGCTGACCCTGTTCATGTCACCCCTAACCATGCTATTCATGTTGTCTATCAAGCATTATATTGCTCACCATTATATTGCGTTTCCCTTTGCATCAAATTTAAAGCGCCTAGAAAGAGATTGAGCTCTCCGAGGGTGCTTTATGAAGTGCATTATTATTATTATTACTAATTACTTATTACGTCTGTAACCGGTGTACGCTACAGGCTCAGGAGGTTTTTTGTCAGTCGAGTCTCGAATAAATAATCAATAAATAATGGTGAATTTTGTTCATCTCGCCTGCTGTCATAAAGGAAACTAGTATTGAAACTTCCGAGCGCTCGAGCACTAGCAGCGAGCTACTGCCCAGCTAGCTTTACAGCTCCATCAAGCGGTGGGGTAGGCTTAAATAATCTGGAGCGGCCTCTGGCGCCGCATGAGAAACCGATCTTCCGCTTCTGCTGGCTGTCAAAGAAGCTGCTAGCTTTCTTCAGTTGAACTTCATGCACTGCCCATCAGTCAGTCAGTGGCAAACGGTGCGTTTGTCATCGACTATCGCATTTGACCCAGGGGTAAGGAGCTCTAATTACCGATCGACGGGAAGGTGGGCTCGATCACTACTGCCTAAATAAAGTGCGGGGACGGCGATTGTGTACTCCGACGGTGCCGTGCAACTGATTCAGTTGTTCCAAGTTACGTTTGACCTCGGAGTGCTTACTGCCGGCTTACGGTCAGCGAAAGATCCCGAATACTCGTGCGGTTAGCCAGACCCTGACCTCGAGTTCAGTCGAGCGCATCATCCTACAGCAGCTGATGTGGCCGGCCGCAGCTAGGCCACCTGAGGGCGGAAGCAGCAGCCATGCATCTCAGATCGACTGAATCTATCCCTGACTTATTCGCTGCCAAGCGAGACGGGGCCAGACGCCTGGACGCCTAGGAGTTCGTTTGCCAGAGAGATCAGCAAGCGCACTTAGAGACAAATGGTGAAAGAAGCACTTGCTCTTCAGATTCAAGACTGTGGAACTCACCCCACAGTTTTCACGAAGCGACTTATTTTTTTCTACTGCTGAATGCGGAACATCCTTTCTAGCGGCCCTTAGCTGCTGCTTCCATTCTGCTCACTTCCTCGACTGCACTTTTGACTCAGCTGTGCTTCCCACTTTCAATTCGTTGAGAGAGATGTCTGCTGGCCAAGGCATTCGTACCGGAAGCAGGTTATGCTTCGGGTGCACAATAGAAAAAATCTCCTGCTTAAAACCAACGCAGTCTTTCTGGCTGTTTAGAACTACATACTAAGATATAATAAACTAAATTACGGCCATGGATGGCCGCGATATATACATATATATATATATTTTATTATGGTCAAGTTGGCCTACTTTCAGTATAGCTGAAATCTCAGCCTACTTAGTTAAGAGTATGTCAACCGAAATAGTTCATGACAATATCCTGTCTACGTTATTATAATTTCCTCTATCCATGTCTCCCGGCATTAGCCATTAATTTTCTTCCGTGGGCACAAACTCAGTGGCTCGTCCAGTCTGCCGTCAGCGGCGTAGCTGCGCCACATAGCACAATTTCTGTCTGAGCTCCACTAGCTCAATGCAAGGATCGAATATATTTCACGAGCCTAACGCTTTGTTGACAGGTCACTTCACTTTATAGAACCAGCCTACATATCCCAATTTATCTCTCCTCTCTCCTCTAGCGTGCTCTAGCACCTGCCTGATGTCGGCATTTGGTCAATTCAAAGTCCTTTGAACCAAAATGAAATCTTTTTGCGATAAACCCCTGAGCCCATTATACGGCAAGAGTCAGTCTTTTTTATTGCGATATGCGTTGAATAAATATAGCATATGATTTAGTGCATGCTACTTGTCATGGACTCTACTAACCGAGGTCCGCGTGTGCCTCCATGTTCGCTTTGACTGGCTGGTCGAAGCGGGAAGGCTGTCAGCTTTCTACGCTCGATTTTGTCCATGTCACTAACCATTGGATTCCTATTATCTCGAAGAGAGATTTCAAGCGCGTGGATAGAGATTCACCTCTCTTGGGAAGCTATAGGAGTTAGCTATTATTGCTATTATTACTATTATTACTATTCTCATTACTATTATTTTGTTATGGTCAGAATAGCAACGGAAGTGTACTCGCGAGCTGCTTGACCCTTCCGGCGTTAACTAGTTTCCACGTCAATTTCAGTCGCGCATACTGCATGTCAAAGGGTCTCGATAGTGATTGGCCTCCCTTAAATATAGAAAAAAGTCTAGATTTAGGTATCTTCATCTAGAGAAATCAGCCGAAGCGTATGGCACATTATTAGACGATGTGAGAGCACCCATAAACTATCCAGCAGCAATGGTGAGATCTGCGCCCATTCCCTACTACCAAGCTCATTCAATTTTCCTATTAATAAAAATTGCCTTTGAAATTTTCTAGCATCTTTAAAAGTGTGGCATGCAAAAACCCTGCGACGAGCGAAAATAGTAACTACTATGCAAGGTCGGCGGTCTTTATTTAAATTCAAATTATTAATTTTCAAAAACATGGCACTTAGTCTTGTGTGCACAGAATGCTTTGACGATAGCAGTAGGAGACGCGCATTTCATTTCACTGCTGTATTAATTCTGCTGTTTCATAGCGGTTAGCAAGTACCTGGTGGTGGATCAGCCGCTCCTAAGGTGTTTTCCTTAATTAATCGCTTGGAATTTTGTGGGTCGTGGACGAGGTATGCACTCTGGGAACTGACCACAGCAGAAGTAATGGTTGCATAGTGGCGCTAATTTGTTAATAATTAAAAATAATTATAAGAGCAAACGCACAAGGTGAACCTAGATTAGGCTAGAATACAGAGTCAAAATTTAAAACTGATGTTTTGAAGCCCTGAGACAGTTTTTTCGGTAAGCCGATCGGCAAAGCACTGGAATAGTAATCTAGAGATTGCGGGATCATACTCTGCTCTAGGATATAATAATGATCACAATACACTTGATAAAGCACCTGCAGAGAACTTAATCTCTTTCTAGGCGCTTTAAATTTTCTGCGAAGGAACCACGAATTAAATTGAGTTGTATCATGCATGATAAACAACACGAATAACATGGTTAGGGGTGACATGCACATGGTCTGCTTGCAAGTGATGTTGAATTGTTTTTCGGAGTTCAGTTGTACGGCAAATATCTTTCTGCTGCTTTGAATAGTATAAATAAAGCTTGTAATAGTCGCAGCAACCGCACATGAAAGAGTGCAAGTTGACGAGTAGATGAGATATGGCTTTGAATTGCATAAAATTGCCAATCCGATAAAATACACTTATATTTTAATAGAGTAAACATAAATAATCGAATTGAAAGCTAGTCAGTGAGCATAAAAGTGCGTAGTCCAAGTAATTTGCTGCTGCTTATCTGAGCTTTGCTTTTGCGTTCAAGCCTTTTCAATTACCCAATGAAGTTTCAGCGTGCATCTTTGGATTGCTTCGGTCAGCGACTAATACAGCACATTTGTTCTTGGATTTTTAAGTAACTATTGTAAATGCTTGGGTGCTATTTTTTGCTAGGCTGTAACTGGAATCTTTTGGTCTTCGGGAGCATTTTGAATTCTCCGGCACTTTATCAGACGACTGTCGGGGTAGCTATCAATGCTATTTTTAAGAATCAAGGTGCATGTTTTAAATTATCCTGCTTATTAATGGTAAAGCTTCCAACACCAAGATTTCTGAAAAAGATTTTCTTATATTTTTTAAATTAATATAAAATGGAAATTCCTTCGTGATGTTGAAAACCATCATGCAACGTGCTGCACTTTTCTTGGGTTTATGATATATAAAAAATGTTTTGAGACACAACAGGCATTTACTTCCCATTAAATTTTTCTGTGCTTAATACGTAAGTGGAAATGAAATAAATAATTTTCTAAATGTATTCGTGATAAGCTATAAAAATGCTCTAGCGAGTTTGAAATGTCGCGAAATTCTTAATTTTAGCATGCTTAGGTAAACAGAGCTTCTGCTTATTATGCGGTTTTGAGGCCTAAGACTAGCAGGGTAACATTAATTAACTTTTTTAGAGGCCATTGGCATCAGGCTTACTTCTCCCGCACAAGAATACTTCGAGTAAGTCTTTCTTTTTAAAAATTTTCAGTATTTTGCATCGCTGCACTCCCGCAATGTTGAAACTTGAGTCGCCAACTAGATTGTCCTGAATATCGTACACTGATTTAATGATTATAACAATAATACTTTTATTTAATGCAGCACCCCAAGAGAGTCGAGTCTCTAACCCAAACAGGTCCCTGCAAGAAAAGCACGAAGGAAGAGCCGATTAAAAGCAATTTAGCTTCGTACAAAACATGTAAAAACATACAAAAAAGACTTCCAGGGCTGCCAGTTTGCTGGACTAACTTTTAATGCCTTGCACTGAATAAGGAAAAGACAAGCATGCAATGTAATTTTGGAAAGAGAGCAGTTCATTGGGCCCAGGGAAACCGCGAGAGAAACGGACTGAATCTGTCGCTCTGTCGCTCTGTCGCCTCTCAAATGCACAGCTGTAAGCATGCGTCGCACGCTGGATCTCGCACAATCTCGCGCAAGACCACCCCGTCACTCGCTTTATCGCGATAAGCGTGCCTGAAAACGCGTCGATCTCGCTAGTCGCTGCAATTTAACTTCGAGATAAGATTTTGCTTGCTAATCGCTATACCTAAGGGTCTTTGAGCAGGAAAGCTGTCCCCCTAAAAATCTAGCTTCCTCAACCAACCATCTCAATTATCCGCTCATCGCTGGCTCACTTTTAGAATTACGCAATACAATGCTATCAAAAGTTTTGAATGAGCCTGTCCCTCGACTAGTTAAACTACTATCCTAAAAAGATAGACTGTGTTTTATTCCTGAGGCCAAAATAAGACCACAGTCACTTTACCGGGAATTTAGGTGTCGTCTCGGATAGCTATTCGCCCTTTGACAGCTTCATTGAGAAAACTGATTCCAAAGCCAGCCATTGTGTTCGATCAGATCAAAGACTGAAAATTGTCTACCGTGGTGGCTGGCTAAATTATCTTTTAGCTCTCTTGTTCTATCTCTACGCTGGACTGCTGCAATACCTGTTTAGGTGGGCCTCTGAAAATGCCATTGAGCCTCTGCAGCTAAAGAAGAAGAAGGCTCTGCAAGACTATACAGATAAACCCGTTGGTTCAACCGTTTTTTCCTTTGCTGAAGGAGCTGGGATGGCTCCCCATTGATCAGCGCATAGAGAGACATTTTTTTCACTCTGACCAACAAGGTTTGCCATAGCATGTCTCCTTCGCAACCAGCTGAACGGCTGCAATACTTTCAACCTCGCCCCTCACAATGTTTTTACGCAGTAAAAAAGCCCATTGGTAACAGAAGCTTCATCTCTGTAGTTCTTGCACTGCAGAACTCACCACCCCTGTTTTTATACTCAATGATATCTACTCTCCGTATGCCAAAAGTGGCTTAAAGCCCTTTTCTGCCATCTTGAGCCGCTACCGCTACTTCCATGCGTCTCACGACCGAGACTTCGCCCTCCAGATGTAGTTACGCTTTTCGATTTTTTTATATTTCCGATGGAGTCTGATGGCTGCTACATGCGAACTGAAAGCAGTTTCAGCTTTCACTGTGCGGTGGAAAACTCCCCTGCCTATAATCGACTTATTCCTTAAAGCTTAGTGTAGTAAAAGACGGATGCAAATAAAATTACAGTACACAAACTCTAATCTCTCAGTGACTATAACAGCAATGACAAAACGTTTTAAGCGCTCTCAGAGAGTTTAATCTCCTTCTAGACAGTTTGCATGATCTTTAAAAGATTATAATAAGATAAGGACTATTAGTTGAAAGACGTAGACTGTTGAATTCCAAAAGGCGGTACGATGCTTGGCCTGGTGGGGAGTAGATATGAGAGATAGGCTGGAACCAGAGAATGAAGTGACCTAAAAGTGAGCGACAAAACCTTACAGTCGATCCATTGCTTGACGTAGACGGTACAATTTTAAGAAAAACATGCAACAGCAATCTAGTATCATTCTTAGGGCTTGCGTGCTTATGCACACGTTAAGACACTCGGGGCTATCGGTAAGTCGACCTCTGGCGATTAATGTGCACAAAATCTTGAAATCCTAAGCGCACAGCGGACAGAGGAACATAAAAATCAAGTTGACTTGGGCGAAGGAAAAACAGAGAGCAACAGATGCGTCTTTAGTGCTGACTTAAATGATGCAACGTCCTTATAGGTGATGAATACTGCAATAACAATCTGTAGCCTGAAATAAACTACAGAGGACCTGACTAATATATATATATATATATATATATATATATATATATATATATATATATATATATATATATATATATATATATATATATATATATATATATATATATATATATATATATATATATATATATATATATATATATATATATATATAGAGAGAGAGAGAGAGAGAGAGATATACATATATATATATATATATATATATATATATATATATATCTCTCTCTCTCTCTCTCTCTCTCTCTCTCTCTCTCTCTCTCTCTATCTCTCTCTCTGCTTCGCCTCTGCTGTTCAGTCATCCCTCCGATCTGTCATCTTGGTAGATAGCTACAACACTATTCTAGCTGACACGCTCGACGAGTTTGCACCGCTGACTAAGCGCACTGTGCGACCTCGGGCACACGGCTTGTGGCTTACCAGAGACATTAAACTAGTTAGGTCTAGTAAGCGCAAGCTTGAAAAAGCATGCAAAAGATCAGGACTGACTGTCCATCGACAGGCATACGAGGACTACTGTAGGTCGTACCAATCGATCCTAGCAAAGGCCAAGTCTTGCTTCTATAAAACCATTGTTGAATCACAGATGCACAATCCAAAAATGCTGATGTCGACGATCAACCATCTCCTCAACCACTCCCAGATTTGCTCCTTACCTGATGATCCTTGTGGTGATCTAGCCGATCGCTTCTCTCGATTCTTTGTCCAGAAGATAGACAAGATCAGGGAGCACATCCCTGCGATGGCAACACCCCCCCTTAGAATTCTGTTCCCCGATTCCTGGCTGCACCTAAATGTTTACATTTGAGCAGGTCACTAGTGATCTTGTCCTGAAGCTCGTATCGCAATCAAATGTATCGCAATCAAAGAAGACAACGAGTCCTCTGGACCCTATTCCCACTGTCCTGCTCCTGCATTGCACTAATCTGCTGCTGCCATGCATAACTTTCATCATTAATATGCCATTAGCCTCAGATCATGTCCCAGCACCTTTCAAAAAAGCTGCAGTCAGGCCACTTCTCAAGAAGTTACACTAGACAAAGAGAGCTTGAGCAATTACCGCCCAATCTACCTTCTACCGTTCCTATCAAAGACACTGGAATGGGTCGTGGCAGATCAGCTGAACTCATATATTGAAACTTCCAACTCTGCTAGTAAGTTCCGGTCTGGCTTTAGAGCTAATCACTCCACAGAATCAGCATTGTTTAGGGTGTACAATGACGTACTTAGGAACGCAGTCATGGGTAGAGTATCTCTGCTTGTTTTGCTTGATCTTTTGGCAGCTTTTGATACCAACGATCACAAAGTTCTTCTAGAGTGCCTCTCATCTCGCCTGGGTATCAATGGTACTGCTTTGCAGTGGTTCAGGTCCTATCTCAGTGGGAGACTCTATAGTATTGCCGTGAATGGACAAAGATCATCCGAGGTACCTCTGAAAATATGGGTTAGCTCAGCGCTCCGTGCTAGGTCCGGTTCTTTTCACGGTTTATACTCTCCCTCTTGCTGATATGATTGCCAAGCACAATCTAGGCTTTCACTTCTATGCGGATGACACTCAGTTTTACCTTTGCGTTGATACTCCCAGCCTTCGAGCACCTGGAATTCTCTCAACTCACTTGCTGCAAGTATTGATGACATCCGCACATGGATGGCAGCAAATTTTCTTGAACTAAACGATGATAAAATTAACTTATTAATTATGGGCAAACTGTGGCATTCAGAAACTGGAAAGGCTGACGATCAAAATTGGCTCTGTCAGCATATCTCCTGTTGAATCAGCTCGAAATCCATGTGCCATGTTCCAAAGTGACCTCTCGTTAGACGACGGCATTAGCTCCAACATCAATTCTGCCTACTTTCAGATACATAACATTTATAAAATTCGGGCTTGTTTAGATAAAGATACCATGTCTAAGTTGCTCCATGCATTTGTGACCTCCTGTGTTGACTTCTGTAACTCACAGCTTGCTGGCCTACCGGCATTTGTAATCAGGCTCTTACAGCTGGAGCAAAACTCTGCAGCTAGGCTTGTCTGTCGTGACCGTTGCAGTTGCCACATCACACCACTTGTCACCGACTTGCACTGACTCCCAGTCAAGCAACGGATCGACTTCAAGGTTTTGTCGCTCACTTTTAGGTCACTTCATTCTTTGGCTCAATCCTATCTCTCAGATCTACATTTTGGAATCCAACAGTTTACTAATACCTTTTACAAACCTCAAATCCTTTGGGGAACGTGCATTTAGTTCGACTTGCGTCGCAACATCCTCTGACTTGACCACATTTAAAAAGACCTTAAAAACATACCTATTTAGGACAGCATTTAGTGGGTCCCTGTGATTCGTCCTTGATGTGCTTATGCGTGTTGACACTGTGCATGCTGCCACTAACCACATTTGCATGCTGACCCTGTGCATGTCACCCCTAACCAAGCTATTCATGTTGTTTATCAAGCATGATATTACTCAACGTTCAATCGCATTTCCCTTTGCAGCAAACGTAAAGCACCTAGAAAGAGATTGATTTCTCTGAGGGCACTTTATCAAGTGCATTATTATTATTAATATTATTATTATTATATAAACTTAATTCGTATAGGGCCTAAGAGAATTCAACCTCTATTCAGGGGCTTTAGATATGCCACGGGGCTCGAGCACGCGACCTTGGCCAGACCTTGGTCGGGGCGAGCACCTTAACCGCTGGGCCAAACAAGCGAGGCACGATTTCAATTAGAACCCATGATTGGCCAAACCACGGGGAGCATGCCGGGAAGGTGTGAGAGCACGCTAGAGGAGCGAGCTATTTGTGTAGATAGGCTCCTGCAAGCTATTAAAGCGCGACTCTTACACCTGGCAGAGGGCTCTGAAAATCTTTTCGATGCTTGAAATAGAGCTAGTAAAGCTTGGAAAGGAGTGGCTTGATGTGCCAGCTAAGCCACTGATTACTGGCATGGGGGGAGCTCATCGATTTATGAGCCAACTGCAGACGGTTTAGCTAGCATTCTCTCATGTTCGCAGGCCCTCACCAATGGCCCTCGTAGTATAGAAGAGCCTTTTCAAATGCAGCAACGAGAAATTATAAGTTGCTATGTATCTTACTTGCTGTGGATATAAAGAATCTCCAACGGCTGAACTTAAGTCCAGGTCCGTAGGGGTGACGTCTGAGCTTCCTGAGATGCCCAGGATGAGACGTTATGCGATGC
The DNA here is from genome assembly GCA_009760855.2 of Cristatella mucedo. Classification (NCBI taxonomy): domain Eukaryota; kingdom Metazoa; phylum Bryozoa; class Phylactolaemata; family Cristatellidae; genus Cristatella; species Cristatella mucedo. The sequence continues at coordinate 872,616 of WPIO01000036.1, read as the reverse complement.
GAGGTTAGACTTGCTTATAGCAGGAATAAAAGTGCAGCGATATATGAGTCTGTATTTAGTCTGGAGCGACAGTCAACAAATACAGTCTCTAATCCATTCAATTGTGCATGAAGAATTTGAGGAAAACCCAAATAAATTATCATTTGGATAGCAGGCCTGTATGCATGCTTTTGATCGGAGGATAAATTAATCAGTAGCTATATATTTATCAATACTTATTTTATGTTCACAGTGTATGGTATTGAATCAGTTGATTTAACAAGACAGCTATGTTCGACTGATGATCTGTGAAAAACGTGACCTCGACTCCAATAGGTCAGCAGAAGGTTGAATTGACTCCTATGGTCACATTAAAAGGTAGCTTATGTCACCCTTGATATTTGAGGAAACTCGCATGCAACTCGTTTCATTGGTACTTGAGAAATATATATATATATATAAATGCGCTGTCAGGGGAGATACATTTCATAGGGGAGGGGGCATAACTCCCTGCCCTTCATAGTTTTCCACGTAACACTTACAGTACATTTCTCCGTGATTCTCAATTATTTCTATTTATAAATAAAATGTAAACTCAAGAGACTATTGCACGGCTATTAATGTGGGACTGTTTCTCAACACACTGTTGACCAGATTTAAGCTAAAATTAAGTGATCTGAACTTTAATTGTCTTCAAAATATATCGAGAAAATATAAGTCATGGTAATTTTTATCAGCAAAATAGTGAAGCGGCTTAGATAATATATGGATCATACCAAAGTCCAAATACTAACATGGTATTTTAAAAGCATTAGCCATTGCAAATTTGAAAGAATTAAAGTATTTCTGGACTGAGTGGCCTGGCATGTCATTTTTGTCCCGTTCGGTGTGTTAAGATCAAATAAAAATGTGCAAAGTGACTCACAAGTTGCAATCAGATATGCGCAGATTTTTTTTGTTCGGCGTGCCCAAGTTGATGATGAAATGCGGCCTCAAAATTCAACTAGACATTGAAACTAAGCTGTTTTTGGCTACATCAGCCTAAGTCACGTCAAAGCTGGACAGAGTTGCAACTTTGAATAACAAAAAATGTGAATTGTAACAAACAATAAGTATATGTTTAATTTTAGTAATAAGCTTCTTCGCAAGTCCGGAGGCATTGGCGATAACGGAGCACCTCTGTGGGACATCGCACTCTGTCTTCTACTAGCTTGGATCGCAGTATTTCTTTGCATCGTCAAAGGAATTAAGACTAGTGGAAAGGTAAAATGCATTGACGACATCGCATCGTTCGATCTGCTTCCTGTAATTCATATAATTCACATAATACCATGCTCTGAAACTCATCATTTAGAACTTCCTAAGAAGCCACTTTATGTTAAAATGTAACTTGTTGCGCAGTAAGAGAGTTTTATACAATATCGCAATGGCTTACTGGACGAATGGTTGCTTAGTTCTCAAGTAGACATACATGCACTTTAGTTAAAATACTTGTGCTTTATTATCAAAAGTGATGCGGAAAGAGAAATTTAAGTGTTGTGACACTTATTATTGGAGCTGGTTATTTTCCTTGCCTCAAGACACTCGTGCGTGATAATTTGATGCGAAGTGTAAACGATTTTTAACAAGTAGTTTTGTCTTGATCAAAAATTGATTTTTTTCACCTTAGGTACTGCATGGCAACGGAAACATTTAACAAATTCGGCAAACCATTTTTAGTCTCATGCATGCCAAGCATGAATCTAAGAAATCATTTTGCAAATATTTGATGTTGAGCTTGATATAAAATTGAAAATTATAAAGAATGAAGGAAATAGCGATGCAACAAATGGCACTTTGCAGTTCAAATTTATAGCAATTTGATTTGATATTCAATCAAAACATCCTAGCCAAAATCATCAATCAATGAACATCTGTCTGAGTCACGGCAGGTCTTTGAAGCTTCTTTGAATTTCTGTGTTAGCTATGAACAACTGCGGACACTTTGTATGCTTAGAAAAAAATAATAATAATGGATGGCTCCTGCTCTGGTGATTAAATTTCTTACAGTTCCTACAGCAAGCAGCATGCAGTGATAATTATTTTTAGTTACAACTTTTAAATGTCTAAAATTTAGTAAATTGCGTGATATTTTAATGACGAAATCGAAGCTTTAATTGCACAGGTATGAAAAGCATGGTATCCAGGTGTTAGAAGCATAGCTAGCCGAACTGTACAACATAAGGTGGTAGTCTTCAAAGTAGCTGAGTGGTATAATATCAGGAAGGTTAGTGGTACCAATGCCATATAGGAATTATGCAGCGAATGACCGTAACTTAACGTTGATGCTTGATAGAGAGCCAGCGCAGGTCAAAGTAAAATGAAGTGTCGTGATAGTTTCGCTGTTCCTCATAAAAGAGCGTAGCTATCGAGTTCTGCACGAAGCGAATGCTTCCTACTTAAGCAGCTGAATAGGCGAGATTAGGAGATAATATATATATATATATATATATATATGTATATATATATGTATATATATATATATATATATACATATATATATATATATACACACCGGGATGCGAACTCGCAAGGTATTGACAAACATAACTGTGTTAACCATAACCTAGGTTTATTCCTATATGAATGTTAGCACATTTTTACACCTCTCGGATATTGAGAGTATGAAAGACTGACAGCACAGCTGAAATGATCGAGCAGCGTGAATCCCCCCTCCCGCCCGATTCTGCGTAGAGGCTATAACTGAAGGCTCGCGAGCCTAATTAGAGGGTCACTTCCTATCTCCGAGTGACACCGATCTTATCGGTAGTTAATTGTTTTTTCTTGCCTGCATTCCATGACAGAACTGCCACTCTAAGCACTTCAATTGGATTTAATGCCTACTTTTAGCTCTGGCAAGGATACTACATCCAAATTGGTCCGTGCATTTGTGACATCCCGTCTCGACTTCTGTAACTCACTGTTTGCTGGTCCAGTGGCTTACGTAATCAGGCACTTACAGTTGGTGCAAGACTCTTCAGCTAGGCTTGTCTGTCGTGTGCTTGAACTCGCCATATCAAATCACTTCTCTCCAACCTGCACTAACTGCTAATCAAGCAGCGCATCAACTTCGCGGTCATTGTGTTGCACACTTTTAGGTCCCTTCTCTTTCTTGCCTACTTAGTAGAAGTACTCGCCCACCAGGCTAGGCGTCGTACCACCCGCTTTTCTGAGATCACCGCTTATCTAAACTTTGGAGAAAACACAAATTTTTTGGAGACTTTGTACTTTTAGTTCGTATGCTTCCAAAGCCTAGAACTCTCTCTCTCTCTCTCTCTCTTTCTCGTGACGTCGTAACATCAACTGTCTTGACGACATTTAAATGAAGCTATAGGCGTAAATATTTATCGCAGCATGCATTAGGTCCTTGTGATTCGTCCTTCGTGTGCTTATGCATGCTGAAACTGTGCATGCTGCCAATAACCGCGTGTGCACGTGGACGCTGTGCTTGTCACCTCTAAGCATGACATTTCGCATTCCACCATGAACCGTACGACCATGCTTCTTCTACAGCATATGTAAAGTGCCTAGAATGAGATAAAGTTCTCTTAGGGCACTATACAAATGTACAAGTAACACTATTATTATTATTGTTGACCACCGTAATTATTTTTGAATCTGGTTAAAAGCATAAATAGTAATAGCAAATAAATTGTTGTAGTGTAGTTTTCGGTCTAGAACATTTCCTATCTATTGAATACTTCGGGAAAAGTCTCAGAAGCTATACGATTAGAGATCCCATTACATTTTTGGTGTATGCATTAATAGTAAGATTTAACATGATTTCCTTAATCCAAATCAGTTTCGACAGCTAGGATATTCTGAGCAGACCTTCAAGAGCACTGAGGGTGGCAGCGCATAAAGTAGCATTTTCTTTAAGGGGAGTTCTATTTTGAAAGTTTTATGACAGGATTCCCTTAAATCATAAATCTGCGTAACCCGTTTAAACAACAGAAAACATACTCCACAGAATGCTAATTTTCAGACTGACCTGGCATTGGACTGAAAACATTTTGATTTTGACTTTATAGACATACTTCATCCATTGGAAATAGCTTTGAGAAGGGACGTACTTGTCTCGTCGTACTAAGAAACCTGAGAGACTGCCTCTAGTTTTTCGCCGACTTTATTTGCAGGGTAAAATTTAGTAGCATGATGTGCATGCTTTCCTACTTGTTTGCCTTGTGGTACCGTAACAGCAGAGCGGCTAGAAAAGCGCGAAGGGTAGCAACCCGACAAATTTGTAGCAATTACATTAAACTGCGTTACAATTAATCACGTAATTAAATAATAATAACTTAATCAATTAATTAATGTAATTACGATTGCATAAAATCTCGAAATTTCGTAAATTATTATAGCGTCCTCGACAAAAGCGCGAAACTGTAATGCCAATTGAAGGATTTGATTTACTTTTGATTGTGACCCGCTCCGCACGACCTGTGGTCGGGCTGGGTAGCGCGACCGAGCGACAAGCCTGATGGCTCCAACACGGAGCACGTTATTCTCCAAAGCCACACTAGCCAAGCCCAGTCTACTCACTCTAGGCGGCTGCGGGCGTCGAGTGATCTAGCCCTTCCCTCCCGTTGTACTCCTTCGGCAGCCCTTATATTCCAAGTACACGTTGTTTTCGCACAGTCGAGCCATTGTCCGTTCCGAAACAGCCCGACAGCTGGCTGCAGTTTGTGGTAGATTGATGTTCCCACAGATTCCGCCGAATGCATGGATTTGGACAGGACTGCCGAGTCGTCGTCTGCCGAGTCGTCGTCTGCGCTTCCACCTCTCGCGAGCTTGTGGCTGCTTAGGCAGGCCCTGAGAGAGCCCTCGTAGGATCTCCGCCCAGTGTTCGCAGGCTGCGAGTCATGTGTCGCTCACATTGATTTAAATGGCCTTTCATTTAAAAATCAATTGCTAATAATATAATAGTAATCAATTACTAAGAAGAAAATAATATCGCAGCGTAATCGCGGTGTTGAGTTAACACTACTATGTCGCGTTTTGTCATGCATTAATAATAGAAATTCTGAGTCCGGCAAGTATCGTGTCAGATTTTAAGAAATACCACCAGAATGCCTATTTAAGCTTTTTTTCTGAAGCGCAGGTAGTTGGATGTTTGTTCGATCTCGGACAGAATCCTAGGCGCATGACTTAAGATTTCAATCTTGCAAAAAGCACACCGTGATGACGAAAACCTGTCAATGCAAGTCAAACAAATGTCAGCTCTGAGCCTCGTTCCTGTAGCAGAAGTTCCTACTGCTTTCGATGAAGTCTCCGAAGAAGATTAGATATGACGCCCTCTTCCATAGGCACCATTGACCAACTACTGGGAAGACATATACATTGGCAGATAGGGAAGATGTCGAAGAGAAAAAATCCGATGTACCCTTCGCAACTGTGGAATGTTTGGCGGTCGAGCGAATGACAGCGATACACAGCGATACAGCTGCCTTTTCCACAATAAACGTCAGAACACTGCGGTTTTAAATTCCAAATTATACAGAATTGCTTCACCTGCTAAGTTTCATGCAATTAAACTTGCGCATTCTCGTGCAATCGCTTCAAGTCGCCCGGGTCAGCCAGCATATTCATATTCAACACTCAAATGGGAGACAGCTGCCTTAAAGACAAAAAAATTCGAAAAACTGCGATTTTGATTCGAGAATTCTAGAGTACAGTATGCCAAGTTTATCCATCAATTTTGTGGAATTACCATTGCCTTCTCACGCTATGGCCGGCGATGATCCGGCCCAAATTGCAGCCAAAAACATTCAAACTGCAATAAAGCTGCGGTTTCCGCAAACGCTTTGCACAGCTGCATATATTATTCAAAATTAAGGTGTTGACAACCGTGTTGCACGTTTATCCACAGGTCATATGATTGCGCTTTTACGTTGTTATGTTGTGGTCTCCAGTGGTTAGGACCAGCGAGCCTCTCTTCATAGGCCAACGGCAATGCAGCTGTCATTATCACTCTAGGAGTCTCACAACTGCGGTTTTGAATTGTCTTTATAGAAAACGGCGTTCCGGGTACACCCTCAAAATTTCATGTCACTGCGCCCCGTAATTTTTACGCTACGGACTTGAACGATCCTGTCCAGTCAGCCACTATACACACTTAAACTTCGAAGCACCTGATGCTTCCACAATAAGCTTTGAGGAACTGCGGTTCTGATTCCAAGTTACAGAAAACAGTTCGCAGGGTTTACCAACTTAATTCCTTGACATTACTCATATGCGTTCTCGTGCTGTGGCTTTTAATGGCCCGGACCAGCCAGCCTCCCTATATATTCATAATGTGATACAGCGACCATTTTTACAATCAACAGTGCCGTAAAATTCGGGCTTACTAACCTACTTTCATGATGTTGGGTGGGCTTATTCTCATACCATGGCCTCCAATGACCTGGGCCATCAGTGAAAACATTTATGTAATGGATTAGCCCAATCGCGTACAAATTGGTGGGTAACCCTGTATCACTGATTTTCATAATAGATAATAAAAACCGGAGTTCGACGATGTCTATTTTTGGAGAAGTATTTTTAGCACAGTTTGAAATTATATAATAATAATAATAATAATGCACTTGATAAAGCGCCCTCAGAGAACTCAATCTCTCTCTAGGCACTTCACATTTGCTGCAAAGGGAAATGCAATTGAATGGTGAGTGATATCATGCTTGATAAACAAACAAAATTAATAACATGGTTAGGGGTTACATGCACTGGGTCAGCATGCAAATGTGGTTTATGGCAGCATGCAAAGTGTCAGCACACAAAAGCACATGAAGGACGAATCACAGGGACCCACTAAATGTTGCCCTAAACAGGTGTGTTTTAAAGTTCTTTTTAAATGTGTTCAGGTCACGGGGATGTTCTGACGCAGGTCGGAAGGGAGTTCCAGGCTTTGGGAGCATACGAACTTATTGCACGGTCTCCAAAGGATTTGAGGTTCCTACGAGGTATTTTTAGACTGTTGGATTCCGAAAAGCGGGTGGTACAATGCTTGGCCTAATGGGGAGTATATCTGAGAGATAGGATGGAGCCAAAAAATGAAGTGACCTAAAAGTGAGCGACAAAACCTTGAAGTCGATCCGTTGCTTGACTGGTAGCCAGTGCAGGTCGGCGAGAAGTGGAGTAATGTGGCAACTGCGACGCTCACGACAGGCAAGCCTAGCTGCAGAGTTTTGCACCATCTGCAATCGCCTGATCGCACATGCTGGTAGTCTAGTAAGCAGTGAGTTGCAGAAGTCGAGACAGGATGTCACGAATGCATGGACCAACTTGGACGTGGTATCCTTATCTAAACAAGCCTGAATTTTAGCAATCTTGTGATTGTGATAGCAAGGCACTTATTGTGCAACATGGTAAATCCCCAGACCTTGTTCGACAGAATAATTGAAGTGTCTCGAGCAGCGTTTTTCTGCAGACTTTTTGAAGAACCTTAAGTTACTTACTGCGACTCTTAATTGCTCCTTTCCAGCGTATTGCCAAGAGCTGCCAAGCCAGGTGATAACAATTCTATCTCAATTCATTTTTTATCTCAGTTGACTGTAAATCTCTGGCTGCGAACATCTTTTCTCTAGCTGACTCGCTTTAAAACAGCTTGACCTAAAATATTATAAGTAGCTTCAATCTACCTAGCTTTAATTTACCAATAAACTAAGTTGCCTGGTTAAGAATTGTCAGCCATATTATTGCTGTTTAATTCGTCAATCTTTTTGCCGCATGGACATTCAATATTTGTGTGAACTCTCAAGCGACTCGGTCCGTTTTAAAGAACACAGGTGTGTTTTGTGCTAGTAACTGCTTGAACCAAGCGGCAGAGCCCCATATGACACATTTGAAAGATGGCCGGTATATATCGGCAGTTGTTTGCATTTTTTCCATTGTCCAATCACGCCAGATGGTTACTCCGGCTAGTAAATTGCATTTGCTAGTGGGATTCACTGAGAGCCCTGGTCTAATACAGGATGCCCGCTCCAGTGGACGCACATTGCAAAGGTACTACATAGATTGCAAGGGCAACTGAGAGGGTTATAAATTTGATGGTTTCATTTTCACTCTGATTTCCCATTTTATAAATATGAGATAAATTATACAGATCAGCGGGTAATCTTCAAGACTTTCGCATAAAACCATCCTGCTGGCATTTGATGGACGACAAACCGTTGCTCCACACTTATGCTTAAGCCGTTCCGCAAGAAGAACGTACACAAAAGGAGTTAGTTGTAGGCTAATTATCCGTTGTGCAATGCTCCGCTGACTTGCATGCCGTGTGATGAGTCGCACAGGCTTTGAGCTACTTGGCTGCAGCTCAGAGATGGTACCGCCAAAATATCGCTTAAAATAAAAAATGTCTTCGTATGATTACTATTATTCTTATGAAGACAATTGACGTGGCGTTACGCAATAAACTTTGGCGGACGTTAATGCATAGGCTCATGGTGACTCACACCTAAAAAAGCGTAGCTCTTACATGTAATAAAAAGAATAAAAGTAAGTGTACGTGCCCTCATTGAGCTAAGTATTTTTTTAGGAACCTAGGGCATATGTGCTGCAAAGGAAGCAAGGGCATGTGTAAGAACGCCAATATGCAAAGGTTACGTGTAAGAACCAACTTCGCTGCTCAATTTGCTTCTCAGCTGTTATCTTTTGCATGGGCTATTCCCATTTTACGCTATTTAGAAAAATTCCATTATCTATTCGGACTTCTGTTTTTATTTGCCTTAATGTACGCATTAATATAAGTAGACATTCATTTTTGGAAACTCATTACACGCAGATGGCTAGCTTTACATTGGTCAAAGTAGAAAAAAAATCAGATGCTATTCATTCAGGCATCTACAGCATGAGCTGAAAATGCAAGATAGTGACGAAGTGTGAAACGGAATGAATTTAATTTTTTTTCAGATTGTGTATTTCACCGCAATATTTCCGTACATCTTACTCGTCATCTTCGTTGTGAGAGGAGCTCTGCTGGATGGAGCGGCAGACGGTGTTTATTTCTACATGAATCCAAAATGGTCGAAGCTTGCGAGTATAAATGTAGGCGTTATTCACTGGTTCTGCTTTTAAGTGGAGATGTAATCGCAAGCTCTTCGGGTGCTGCTAGGCTTAGGATGCATCATGGGAAAGACCAAATCGCGTTCGTTGTTAGTGCATGGGATTGCGGTCGGCTTGCGTGTACTCACGTGCGATGTACGAACCATCTCCCGCCTTCACGAATCAGCAAGCCTGGCGCAATAGTAGTACAATATTACAGAGGCAGCTGCTGTAGAACTAGTGGAGCGATTTAAAACCTTTGTCATGATTGTGGTGCTACGATATTATTAGACATAGATACATGCTTTCAGTCGGTGCGTGCGTCTCTGGGTCCAAGTTCTTTACTGAGGCAAAAGCACTTATGCAGCGAAAAAAGAGTAGCTTCTTAAGGAATTACCCGTAGCCAGATTTTAATTACGCAGAATTTTTTGCCGCGCTAAAGCAGCTTTCGTGATCTTCACTGAGCTCTTCAACTGTCTAGAAAATGTCGGCTGATCTGAGGAGTCGATCCTAAGGCCGCTGACTTGACGACATATAACAAGAGGCTAAAAACGCACTTTTTAGGTCATCGAGTTTTCTGTATCATTGAGATTAGTCCTGTTTGTGCTAATACTTACTGACATTGTGCCCGTTACCTATAAGCGTATTATGCATGTTGACATTGTGCATTTTAATCCTAACTATACGATCACGCTTCCCTTACTACACGTATAAAGTGCTTATTAGACTTAGTTCTCTTGAGCAGTTTTATAAAAGTGCTATTATTATTATTGCTGGCAACCATCTTAGCAACTGACGTATTATAATAATGCAATATTAAGGAACTAGGGAACTAATTATAGCTAAAGAACGAGACATCTATCTAGACAAAAACAAGAAAGCTGAGCTGATTTACCAGCCTCATCTCGATAGCGGCAGAAGAGCTTTTGCAGCTGTCAGTACCGCTTGCAGTGGACGCTAAAGGATCAGCCGCTGCAGGATTGAAGCCCACGAACTCGGTCGTGAAGAGCGAGCACGTTACATCCTTGACTAACACCCGCGGGCGAAGCTACCGCAAAGTTTCCAGATGAGGTTACGACGAAAATTTCAACGGCGTCAATATTAAAAGGAGCAAAACACTGCAGAGCGTCCTGAGAGACGAAATCTGTCTCGTCACTCTTAAACGTGTGCGGGAAAGCGTGAAATTCAATTGGCCAGTTAGTTCTTACGAGATACGCGAGTGTTGTTTACCTGCCCCGATCATCGCCCGATCGCCGTGGCGGCTGCCATGGCTCTCAGTCGCTTACGATGCGCGATCTCTTGCAGATATGGAAGGATGCCGCTGCTCAAGTTTCCTACTCAGTTGGAATCGGCTTCGGAAGCCTGCAAGCAATGGCCAGTTATAACAAATTCAAGAATAACATAATGAGGTATAGCGACGATCAGCGCGCCGGTCAGGCTAATCATTCCGAATGACGACTCGCCGGATGTGCATTGCCCGACGGAATAAAAGCGTACGAGAGCTCTCGGCAATAAAAGGGCTGGAATTACGTACAAAGTTAAGGCGATGGAGTGACCAAGACGACGGTTCGTTTCTTTCGAGATTAAAAACACTCGATGAGAACTTGTCGGTGCTGCTTGAGCAAAATATTCATAGTTTCAAAATTGCATTCGTATTGCGTTGATTCGCATATATACGAAGTAGTTCCTGCTTCGCCTGAAGCTTTGGGTAGTAGCCACAGCTTTAGCATCGGCTAGCGGCCACTTAAATGATTACCCTGCAAGAAAAAATTATAATCAACATTATCACCATAGCAAAGTATAATGATCGTGCGTTGTCAAAATCTGAGTCGCAGGGTCACCATGGCAGCCAAGCCGTACAGCCCGATCCTTGTAGTCCAAGCTGGGGTTTTTTTTAACGCACCGTTATTAGGTAGGTTCCGTGCTTTGGCTATTTGCCAAAGCACGGAACTAACAGGCCACCTCGGACGCAGCCCTAGGCGCTTCCGGCTGCACAGCAACTAAATGGCTCAAAGAGCTCAAATAGTCACTTACCTTGAAGAAATTAAGCCAAATAAAATAAATAAATACTAGCTGATTTAGCAGCCTATTTTTGTATAGCGACAGAAGAGCCTTGACGGCTGTCACCACCGCTTGCAGCGGCGATAAAGGATCGCCCACCGCAGGATTCGAACCGACGACCTCGGGGCCGAGGTCGTGAAAAGCAACCGCCTTACCTAGCGAGCCATTGCGGCTCACCAATACAGAACACAATAGACACTCGTTTGGAGATTCTTGGTGCATGCTAACATTTTTCATCTCTTCCTTTACTAACTATTCAACGAGGCTTTGCCTCGACGATAATGACTATGCAATTTCTAGTTTTGGCTGCAGAGCTTTGGTCATGTCGACAAAAACATTGACTTATATTTAAAAAGCGAATGTCATCCACACTTATTTATTGTAGAGACGTCATCGTACTGGCTTTACTAGATTGTTTCACCAGCCTATTCGCAGGCTTCGCAGTTTTTTCAATGATTGGCTACATTGCGAAACAAAATGGACTATCCGTACAAGACGCCGTGACCTCTGGTAAGTAAATAGTTCGTGCAGACATTTTCGAACTTAGTGCCTAGCGATGCTCGGAAATGATATACTATGTGTCATCGCCGGAAAGCCAGTGTGATTTACTCGAGCAACATTTCTGTACAAACATTTAACTTCAGGTGAAACTGCTGCTTTCCTTTCGTTCAATTGTGCGGTAGCGACTAGGTTTTTGTATTGCATCTCAATTTAAGATTCCCTTAAGGAACTTGCAAGCGGTATCTTCGCCTTAGTTGGGAAAAATAGTTGTGAGAAATTAAATTTTAGCGTGGCTTACTTAAATCGTAAAATATATAGCAAGCACTTTGGCTTACCCTCCGTTTACCTAGAGTCGGGAATTATAGATTGCATAGATTTGAAAAATTTGCGGGAGTTCTCATTTGCATAACTTTGAAACATCTAAAATTCTTGTTTGGCCAACTTTGAAAGAAATGTGCCAATGCGATGAACGGCTCTGACGGATTTCACTATTTGCTATTCAGTTCATTACCACTTCGACAGGCTAAGATGCGCGCCTTTTCAAGTAAGGCTCTCAAAGGAGCTATTATGACATTATTAATTGTGAATTTCTTATGCATTACAGTTTACTTGAAGATAATCCTAAAAGGAGCGAACAGGTTTATCTCCATATGCATGTTGCTTTGTAAATGAAATTGTTGTTATAGGGCTAATTTATAGAAAGGTCTTTCGCCATATGCAATTAAACACAGCACCCTCTTTCACAAACCTTACCTGTGGCTTGCTTGTTTTAAGAGATGGCAGCTCCAACGATTAACCTGCAGCTTCGCTAGGGAGATTGAGCTCAGGTAGAAAGCGCGGTACGTAGCCGAGGCCGACCTGCCTGAAGACGCTACTGGCTCGGTCTTTCTTCTCTGAGGCTGTACTCTATCATTGTAGAAATTTTTTGAATGGTTTCCATGCATTCGGAAATTCGTCTCTCACCTCATGAGACCTCTGCCGCCCGCCTGCCTGATTTATCGGGGTCCCTCAGAGCCCTAAGCCCTCGGTGGTGAATCCTTGGGGCCTTAGTTTGGAGCTTAATAATCTGGTTGCTTGTGGATGCATCAATTCATTATTTTTTATGCGAGCCTTCGATCTTGCGATCTCTTACTAACATACGTACTGTTCAAAGCATAATCAGCTCTTACAGTACTGATAGTTAAGAATACCAGTACTTTTTACGTAGACTGCTTGGTCGATGGAAAAAGTCCCAAGGACTTAGCCGGTATTACAACGGGGAGTATTATATGACCCAATACTATTCTTAGCGGTTTCTGCGTGAAATGTGAGAGGCATAGCTGAGTGAGGCAGGAAGTCATGGAAACGAGTAAATTGATAATATCAAATCAAAAACGGTTCAAAATTAATTTTCGCCATCGGCCCTGCATTTTTCAAAGAACAGTTTTACATTACCAAGGATTAGAAATTCTTCCTCCTTTCTTTTTAGGGAAGATTGATGAGAGATCGTTCAATATAAATTATTAAGATTAGACTTATTAGTAGTAAAAAACACGGCAACCCAACTAAGGTCGTCAGAGAGTGACGCATTAAAGAACATGGCTGAGGTTTCTAAAGTGAACTTGAACTAGGATGGCGTAGCTTCGGTTTTTTATTTAAAACACAGCACTTGATAGATATCCTTTTTCTGTCAGAATAAGACACAGGCTCCGAAGCAAAATCCTTAATTGCCATCATAAGCTGCATGTGAAATGCTTTGTAACAACAAATCTCGTTCAATAAGTGCAAATTTCCTGCGAAAATTAATATACAATAGAGGGCAAAATTGTTAATAAAACAATTAATTACCAACCGCTGGCTTGGCTGAGATGATTTTTTATTTTTATGGGTTGAATTCTGGTAAGACAAATATTTAAAACAGTGAACTAAGAAGACCATGCGGGTTTTAATTAGTAAGAATCTGGTACAATTGATAAGTGCTATCAAGTTAGTATTTGAATGCCTATTTAAGTAGAAAAATCAAATGTATTACTCATGGTAGCTGCATTTTCATCTGCGAATGTACCTAAACTTGCACTAACAAATGCTAAGTAAATATCTTCATTACTACTATTGCTCGATGCCAAACAAGTGCAGTTTGATTCAGCACAAGTCTCAGCCTGATACAATCAGACAGCTAAGAACAAATTCCTCAGGTAATGCTGCATTAATATCGTTCGATCCTGCTTTCAGAATCTTGAATGCTAAAGTTGCGTTTAAATTCGTCTGGATAACTTAATTAGTGATAATTCAATACTCTTGTAGACGAATGATCGTGCGCATGCGCAACTTCCTTGCATTGACGCGGAAATCGGAAAAACGGCCGCGAATAGTTTAATGGCCAAAATCCAGTCTGAGCCGAGTCTCAGAGTCGCAAGGGCAACGTTGCAGGTCCTGGACTCGTGTTCGTCGCTTATCCGGAAGGCATTTCGACGCTGCCTGTACCGCAGCTTTGGTCGGCTTTATTCTTTTTGATGCTCTTCGCATTGGGCCTCGACAGCCAGGTAGGGATCACTCACACGCTCGCTCGCTCGCGTTGGTGCCTCGCATGTTGCTCGTCTTAGTAGCTAGATCCGTACGATTTTTTCCTCCGAGTTTCTCCTTGATGGGATGCAAATAGACGGCCACTTTCTCTTAGCAGCGATACCTGGGTAATTTGAGTGCTGCACTTTTTCATTTCTCCCCTCTTTTTCCAAGCAATTAACGAAAATAATAAAATAAATCATTGGTTTGTATAGCACCACCGCGAAGTACTGAACCTCTATTGAGGGCCGTTGCGAGTCATTACAAGAGAATCGCTTATTAAGGCTTACTGCTATTTAGGCTACCACGCTTAGAAACCTTTAGCGAGACCGACGTTGAGTAAACCTTAGAAGTTTCGATAGACATATTTACTACTGAGCTCTTTTGTTTAAATATTAACGCACACAGCAAGGATATCAGCGGGAAGGAAAGTATGTGTTGTGAAAAAAAGGAAGGCCCAAGACCGAGCAGTGAGGTAAGCTATACTTTAAAGGCCTCAAATGATCCAAGGCCCCTTGCGTCTTCACGTTAACATCTCTTACTCAGGTAGAAGCAAACCCAGAATAGCACTGTGCCCGTAAAACTTTGGAATGCTGTGGTGCGCTCTAAAAGGATCTTATTTTCAATTCTGTCGACGGTCAAGAAGTCAAGAGGAACCGAGGTAAGAGGGGTCAAAATATTATCAATATTGTTCACACGGTTAATCTAAAGCTAAAAATGTGAATTTGTTGTGGATCATTCAGTTGTAAACGCCGATCAAAATCCGCTAGCGAGATGCGATAAAAAAATGTAAATAATTAACTGCTGTTCCAACACACTAATTTTTCTACAATAAAATTGAATAAGTAAAATGGGATACATTTCAAACAATACTAATATAATTGAATTTGTATAGCATCCACAGAGAACTCGAACTCTATCTCTCTCTCTCTCTCTCTCTCTCTCTCTCTCTCTCTCTCTCTCTCTCTCTCTCTCTCTCTCTCGTGTTCTCCCTCTCTCTCACTTTCTCTCTCTCTCGTTCTCTCTCTCTCTCTCTAGCTCTCTCTCTCTAGCTCTCTCTCTCTCCCTCTCTCTCTCTCTCACTCTCCCTCTCTCTCACTCTCTCTCTCTCTCTCTCTCTCTCTAGCTCTCTCTCTCTCCCTCTCTATCTCTCTCTCCCTCTCTCTCACTCTATCTCGTTCTCTCTCTCTCTCTCTCTCTCTCTCTCTCTCTCTCTCTCTTTCTCTCTCTCTCTCGTTCTCTCTATCTCTCTAGCTCTCTCTCTCTCTCTCTAGGCACTTTACAGGTGGTCTATAGAATGCATTACTAAATGATTAATGATAACACTTACAAGCAGCAGGCATATTGTAAGCTTGTAAATGCGCACGAAGGAAAAATCACAAAGATACACCAAATTTTGTAATAAACATGTGCGTTGTAAGCTTCTTTATAAATGTCGTCATGTCAGAAGACGTCGTGAAGTGCGTCGGTAGTGAGTTGGACGCTTTCGGGGCATAGGAACTAAAGTAACGGTCCCTAACACTTTTGAGGTTCATACGAGGTACGGCTACACGATTCGAGTCAGAACAGTGGGTATATACAATCCTTCGCCCAGTGGGAGGTATTTCTGATAGGTAGGCTGGAGACAGAGAATAAAGGGACCTAAAACTAGGTAACAGAACCTAGACGTCGATGCGCAGCTTGATTGGGAAACATTTCAGATTCGCGAGAAGTGGTGTGATGTGGCAATTGCGAAGCTCACGAAAGATGAGCCTAGTCGCGCAGAGTTTTGCACCAACTGTAAGCACCTGATTCTACAAGGCGGTAGACCAGCAAGAATTGAGTTATAGAAGTTGAGACGGATGTCACAAAATACATGAACCAATTTTGATGAAGTATCCCTGTCAACACAAACCCGAATTTTAGCAATATTATATCGCTGAAAGTGGGCTGACTTGACTGTGAAGCTGATGCGGTTGTCTAATTAAAGGTCGCTTTGGAACGTGACTCCTAGATTTCGTGCAGGCTCAATAGGAAATATGCTGGCAGAGCTGATTTTGAGCTTTAGCCTTTCCAATTTCTGAATCACACTTGATTTTTCCATAAGTAGTAAGTTGGTTTTGTCATCATCCAATTTGAGAAAGTTTTCATCCATCCATGTGAGATGTTACCAATACACGCACCAAGGGTGTGTAATGAATTCGACGTGATAAAGGGCTAGCAGGGATCGAAGCAAAGGTGCAACTGAGTGTCACCCGCATGGAAGTGAAAGCCTATTTTGTGCGTGGCGATCACATCGGCGACAGCGAGAGTATAACCTGCGAAACGGGTCGGACCGAGCTCCAAGTCCTGAGGTACCCGTACTGAAATGGTTCCTCGAATGTATTTTGTCTGTTCGCATTAATAAACTCTCGAGTCTCGCACTGAGATAGGACTGGAGCAAATGCAGTGCAATGCCAGTGATGCCCATTGAGATTAACAAAGCTCAAGAAGCTAAACGTACTATTATCATTATTACCTGCATACAATGAATTCGTATATCACGCATGAGCTTGAAAACAATCTCCTCAAGAGAAAAGTATGCAATTAGAAAATAGGGGACCAAGCGGATACCCGTTTGGTACCTTGGCACTTTTGAGACTTCTCAGATGACTGGTGATTTTTGAAATCCCTGCTGCGGAAACTCGCACTAAGATATTACTACAGCAATTGCAGGTCAGTACCAGTGATGTTCATTCGAAATAAGAATCACTCAAGAAGTACTTAGATATGACAAATTATGAAGAGCGAACCCAAAAGGTTCAGCAAAAAAGCAGGTAGACTCTTAAAATGAACAATTACTACGACGAACTACTTTCAAATCTGCATTCCTGAGGTCGTCATTTATTTGAATCAGAGCCATATCTGTGGTGTGATTAGACATCTGACCGGGTGACAATTACTTGCTAGGTTTCACGATTTCAATAGATCTGCTTAAAAACAAACGGAGAGAATAAGAGCGGAGGGTTAAAATACGGAGGTGAGATTGGAGAGGAATGTCAACTCTAACTAGCTCTAACCTGCCCTTCACAGGATAATTACAAAGGCTCTGCTAATTTGATATCGAGATAATTGGATAGGCTCCTTGATTTGAGGCATTATGGAGTCGTTTTTCTTAAAGATTTTATCTTTGGAACGTTTAGATTATCGTGCATTTGTCATGATCAACATGCATACAAATATATTGTTTCTTGAGATGATGCCTTGGACGACGCTTTTTTATCATCATATGGATGACATGTAATGGAAACCAGAAAATTAATTTTCCCTCATAGGATTAGCTCAGTAGGTGAAAACTGTCCTTTGTGTGGTTATGCGTGATGCAATTTTGAAGCCTATCACTTATCACTTGACATGCTTTCTTAATTGTTTGATATTTCCGTGCTACCCTTAATAGTTTGGGTACACCAGCGAAATTACTCTTGGCATATCGTGGATGTCTCACGTGACTTTCATGATGAAAAAAATGCTACTGGGTATCGATGAGGATTGCTCTATGACCATCCAACTGATTAAATAAGGGCAGCTGACTTAATGTTGTCTTCAACCTTACCACCGGTGCTACCACTTAGTATTACATGACAATTGTTGCACATTCTATCTAACCTTAGTAATGATAGCATTAGTTAACATATGTATATAACTTGCGTGATATAACATTATTTTAGTTTGCAACTTGCGAAGGAGTTATCACTGGAATAGTCGACGAGTTTCCCATGATTGAGCGGACAAAACTTCGACGTGTGTGCTTCACAGCTTCCTTCTGCTTGATTATGTTTATCCTCGGACTAGGAATGACGACGAAGGCAAGTTACTGATATGGCCATCCTATATCAACACTTCGCTGGTGTCAAGTGCGTTCGAAAAAAATGTAATTATTCACCTCACTCAAGCCAATATAAGCCTATCAAATCTCCACATTTCAGGCTGGAATGTATTGGGTTACCCTGCTGGACGAGTATTCAGTTGGCACGAGCGTATGCATCGTCGCTGTCGTTGAGGTCATCGTCATTATCTACGTTTACGGTAGGTTGGTTCAATAAAACTATTATTTTAAGAATAGATATACTCTGGTGCAACAAGAACAATGCATGGCATGTCCATACCTAGATATGTAGCTATCGTCAATCGCCTAAGCTTAAAGCTTAGCACTGCTTCAAAATTCCATACTCGTTTTTAGAGTGTACTTACCAGTAGATCTCAGGACCGTAGGAATGTTTAGAATTTCTTTCCATTTTGCCTAAAACAAGAGCTTAAGACAGTCCCGGCTTGAAGCAATGCACCGGCTTAGATTTTTGTTTTGCTAATGCAGTGCACTACCATAAGATCCATCTAAGATTAGTCCAAGCTTTTCAGCTGGCTGGGGCTTATTAACCGGACACTAGCTCACGGCTACAGTAGTGTCTGAGCATAGAATCATGGAAAAAGTTTCAAGTAGCGACGTTTTGAATCCATATTTTTAGCTGTGCTGAACTTTAATCCACGAATGTCAATTAACCATAAGCTATTATAGACTTTCCATCCACATAGTGGCTGCACTTGCAGTAAATTTTGAACCGGTGCCGAAAGCTTAACCCCGAGAGGATGTCAGCATCTCATTTTAAGCGATGCTGGCAGCTTGACATATAGTTAGTCGGCCTCGGAGACAGCTCCGAGGCGATCGAGGCAAGCGTTTAAGTGGATAGCGTCGCACTTCGCCCGACAAGCCTCGGGGTCGGAGCCGCAATAGATACCAGCCTTGCAGCCGGTAGCATTGCTGGGCTCGCGATAGCCCCCCACCCGGGGTCAGAGCCACCATTGCTGTCTGGCAGCATGCGGCATTGTCACTGAAAACGAGAGCCAGAGATACCAAAGGCCACCGTTCTACCTGAGCAGTACCTGCTAAAATTAATTCTTTGGGGCGATGTGGTCCTTCCGTTAAAGCGTGCTTTATCAAACAGTAAGCACACAAATCGTACGGCGATGTGTAGAGCTGATCTAGCACTGTCAGTGAATGCATACTCATCATACCCACTCATGCATACCGCCTGCAACCTTCGCTTCTTAGCCATGGTATTGAATGCTGGTACTCTTCTACCTCAAATCTTGTCGCTGGCTATTCATTATTGCCTACTGCAGGCCGGTTGTATCGAATATGGCATTTCTGCTGCAATACAGATAAGGCTATTGAATCAGCAGACCTTTGACCTTTACTGTGCCCTTTCATCTTCGAAGGAGAACCTCCATGTGCGCGAGCTTGTGCATGTGCGTTAGGTTCCACACGTAGCGAGCCTATCAGAATTTTGTTTAAAATTCAGATGCTGAACCAAATAAAATGCACGTTTATGAGCGTCGTGGATCATAGAGCCTTTTAGGGGCGGCTGTATGTGTATCAGGTCATAATCTCCTAACCCCGTTGATGATTAATAATTTTCATTTGGTTGATGTTAATCAACAAAAACTGCTTCCCTGGTTTGGCCCGGTGATTAAGGGGCTCACCCCGACCAAGGTCTGACCAAGTTCGTGGGCTCGAGCCCGTGGCATATGCAATGCACCAGAAGGGAGATAAAGTTTTGTTAGGGCGCTATAAAAATGAATTACATATTTTTTTTCTAAAATTTCCCTATAAAAGCTAGGCTAAAACGAGAAATTAATTCTCCTAGAACTTAGGCACCCAATCAATCCAAAGTTTCTAGTAAATTTGATGCGTTTCAAAGAAAGTGTCCCACCTATCAGCCTACTAGGCCACTAGAAGAAGGAAATCTTGATGCTAATGTCGCACTACCATTGACCATTCGATCATGCTTAATTTACAGCATATGTAAATTGCCTAGAAAGAGACTGGTTTCTGAAGACGCTATTCAAGTATTTTATAATTTTTACTATTATTGTATTCCCTACTATTTTTAATCGATCCCATGCAACGTCTGGGATTATCCCTTTTATAATATCTAACTACATATTTGGGTGAAGGGCGTCTAACATCCATACACAATCTATGAATTTAATTTAAAGAATGGATATGGTGAGTATCTAAATCGTCATGGAATTTTAATGAGTTTCAAATTCAGGAGCCCAAAGTCGGAATTAAAAAATAGTGTGCGTGCACAGATAGAATCCTCAGCTTTACACTTCAGTAATTCGGCGATCGCCTTTATTAGGAATAAATAGTCGACTAATGTCCACGTGTTTCCTTTAAGCAGTGGGTGGTGCATTAAGAAACGCACGGCAGCTCAGCTTGTTACCTTTAATAGCACTGCTCAAAGAATGAAGACGACTATTTCCGATCTTTTTTGACGCAAAAGATGTAGTACCAGGCTGCTTGTGTGAGCGTTGCCAACACAGCAGCCAATAAGATTGTAGTATGAAGAACAGATAATAAACTCGTCAAGCAAGAAATCGCAGTTAATTTTCTCCTTTGAGTTTAAAAATCGATGACACATTGCGGCTATTTATAATTCATAATATTTTTAATCTAGGTGGCCCTCGTTTCATGTGTGACTTGGAGCAGATGCTTGGACAGCAGCATCTGGTTATGAAGATCTTTTTCCTCTCATGCTGGTCTGTGCTTACTCCAGCCGCGCTACTGGTGAGTAAGCAAGAGGGTGGGGCACGCGTAGTTTATACGGGTGGACGTTCGGATACATTCTCATTTTCAACGGAGATACTATGGTAACTCCTTTTGAATTTTAGGTTGTTAATGTTTACCAGGGAATTGATTACGCTCCACTCACTCTTGGCTCGTACTCATATCCTCGGTGGGCTAATGTCGTCGGATGGTTGATGCTGGGAAGTTCAGTTCTGCTGATACCCATCTGGGCAGCAGTTCTTCTTCTCAAGAATGCAAGTCTGAGACCTGTAAGTGATTGCATTTGTACAGAATGAATAGGATACTGATTTGTATGTGCGTACGTAGATATCTCTTTTTTACTTGAGTCGTTTGCCATCGAGGTAAAAAATATTTGAAAATAAATCAAGCTAGTCTTTCCTAATGAATTCCATCTTTACTGATGTGCATTATTTCATAGATGCATTTCATACACCTAGATACACTCAAATTTTGTAAGCTTTAACAGATTCCTCCTTTAAGCCAAGTAATACATAATAAGCCACTATGTAATTTCTCCTACTCTATTCGGATTTTTACCATCACATATAGTGTGTTTTATTTGTATGTAGGCAAATTTTCATTCTGTTGCAGCTTTATTGTAGCAGAGTTAATTCGCACTAATTGAAAGAATAATAAAAAAATAAAAAAAACCACATTTAACAGCCTCATTTGTGCAGCGACAGAAGAGCCTTAACGGCTATCAGCACTGCTTGCAACTGGTAAGAAAGAATCACCCTCTGCAGGATTCGAATCCAGGTCCTTGCCACTAATTAACTGATTATGATAGTGCCAGCCATTCACTTAATTTTGGCACAATAAACCGAATCCAATGTATCTATGCACAGAAAGCCTTTAATTTCGAATGAAGTCTTTTTGACATTTGACGCCAGACTATAAGTTTGAAGCACAATAAGCGATAGCACAGCATGTGCTAACCAAGGCCAAAATCCACAGGCACTCAAGCCTTTAACGACTTCACGATTTTCGATCATTATAACTGCGATGTCCACTAGAGAAACTTTATAGTACTGCGGCGAAGTAATCTGGAACTATTTCTTCTGATCGTTGCAAACTGTATATAGAAGCACTGAAATCCATCCTCTCCTCTTAACTGAGGTTTTATAACTGGCCAAAGGGTGTGTTTCTTAACGCTTAAACTGATTCGGGGGTTCCAATGTCAAGCATTGTCATTCGCTTACGTGATCCAAGCACCTAAGACCGTGGTTTCTGGCAAGTAAGGCAGAACTTTGACGACATTAAGGCAGGTTATATATAATGTTGGCTTGCTCATAATACCAAATAGACTATATTTAATTGATGCCAGATTCTAAACATGAATATTTAGACGCGGTCCCCCAGATTCATAAGACAGTGCATTATCTGCACAGATATCCATGGTTTTTGACAAATATCGTTACATTGTTTGTATTCAAAATGCTGAGCCTGTGCCGCTGACTGATTTCGGGCGTTTTGCTCAGATTGCTGTTGCCACGATGTCAAGGGATTTGGACCGCACCACTGTACAGCTCATTCTATTTTGCCGCCTTATTCGGCTAAAGCTTCTGCTCTACGTCTACTCCACAGAGTTTAGCTACCTTGTTTCAGCCCATTGCTGCACTGCCTTGGTCACAAAAGGATATTTCAAAGTGCAAAACTCTGAACCTAGGATTTTCTATCGTGAGCGTCACAGTTGCCTCATCCCACTACTTCTCGTCGACCTGCACTTGCTCCCGGTCAAGCAACACATCGACTTCAAGGAGGTTCTGTCATTCATTTTAAGGTCCCTCCATTTTTGGCGCAAGCGTAATCATCAGATCTAGTCTCCCACCAGGCTAAGCATCATACCACATACTTTTCAGAGTTTAACTGCTTAACCATACATCGTACACATCTCAGATCCTTTAGAGACCGTGCCTTTAGTTCATATGCTGCCAAAGCCTGGAGCTCACTCCCGACCTGAATCCTGACATTTTCCGACTTTTCCAAATTTAAAAAGAAACTAAAACGCATCTATATGTCACAGTATTTAAGTGGCTCATGTGATTCGTCCTTTATATGCTCATGCATGCTGACACTGTGTATGATGCCGCTAACCAAACTTTTGCGCTGACCTTGTGCATGTTACCCTCTAACTTTGTTATTCTTGTTGTTTATTGAGCATGCTAACCATTCAATCAACTAACCATTCAATCGTGCTTCCTTTACAGCAAATGTAAAGTGCCTAGAAAGATTTTGAATTCTCTGAGGGCGCTATATCAAATGCATTAGTATCGCTATTATTATTATTATTATTACAAAGTTAGTGAGAAGAGTAGACTCATTAAAAATTTTAAGTCTGGTCACTTTCTAAGATAAAATCATGGAGTGATTACCTCGGCATCAAGCAAACAGCCTGCTTTAAATGGACATGAAAAAAGGCAAACTTTTAGCAATCGCCTGGCGTTTTCTTCCCCGCCATTCAATCGATTAGTGCTAGCAGTGCGAGTTTCAGCGTTGCTATCACAGACTTCTAAGTCTACCCAATACTCAGCTCATTAACGGAACAGATAATAGGCCGAATAGATTTCCCCAATAATGGCCCAATTCTAGCCTTTAAGGTGACATCAACTTTGCGCATTTTATATCCTTGCATATAACCAGTGGATCCTGTGCTACAGCTCGTGGAATTGTATGCAACGAGTCAGGTGTGAGTACTTTTTGTGTTTCCAAGTATTTTCAATCACTGATACCTATAATTGTAGTGCTACAACTTGGACAAATAGGTTCGTTAACGACTAAAATAAGCAATCAAATATATGTATTCTCCTGTACCATCTGGCTTAACACTTAAACATGACTACCATCAAGATGAATTACATGCCCGATAATTAAAGGTATGAATGTTAGCAAATTCCATTGCTTTGAATTTAAAAATAATACCCTAGCCTTTCTCTAATTCCAAAGCATGCTCGGCTACATGGTAGCCAGTGGAATGCGCCTCTGATCTCAAGAAAGGTGATTCACCTCTAGCCTGAAGTCACTTATATGATGTAGAGGAGTTCTAATCAATTTCTTTAATTAACGTGTAAACCCTGGGTTACCACATTTTTTTAGTATTAATATTTTATGTTTGTGCCTTCGTAAGTATCTAGTCTTCTTTGGTACTTTCTGTACACATCTTTATGTAAATGGGTTTTATAAACGGAAGTTTCGCACTGCTTAACAAGTCCAGTACCACTTTCTGTACATGAGTAGTATTTCAGAGTAAATTCCTATATCTTAAGGCATTTACTTTTTCAAAACTATATCCGGAGATGCAGTATGAATTAGAGAACCAGAGAAGTTGGACAATGTTTATTCCATTTCTTACTCCAACATAATCAGAGTGCGCTACCATTTAATTAGGTGATTTCAATCTCTTACCCAAAGTAAAACCCGGCAAGTGATTCAATATCTGCCCCTAGTTAAGTAGTAATGGAAACGATATGCACTTTGTATATGACGCTGATTTTCATCCGTGCAATTTTTTCTCCGCCGATCATAATTTCACTCTGTCCAATAAGGGATGGTTAAAAACTGCCATTATATATGTATACATTCATGTAGATGGATGCTTACTATCGTCATTATTCTGGCGGTACTGGCCGACGTATTTATAGGCACCTTAAGCATCAGCAAAAGATTGCTTATCGGTTTCAAGACATCAGGCAGCGGGCATATTAAAAAAATTGACGAACTTATAATCATAATCGATTGGATGAAAAAGAGTGTCCGACTAAACATACCTTTAACTAATAATTAACTAACTAAACAGTAAATTAAAAATTTTTCCAAATACAACTTCTAATTTTATTTAGTGCACGTCAGAATATAGCCTTTGAAGTGTCCCTGGATAAGATATTTTGAAATTTTAAGAAACATAGCAAAGTTTTGAATATCTCATTTTTTATTACTTGAAACCAGTTGCTTTAAAATACCCTTGAATCCACTTAGAAATAAAAATCATCACCCCTCAAAAGACGCCTTGGCTCACGTTAGAGGAAACTAATACCTCTGCAGAGATTATTGTGTCAAAGGCCTGGTAGACGCCTGACGAGATTAAGAATATTAGACTACAATTTAGCCATGTTACTGTAGTTTTTTCAAGTAATGAATTCTCAATTTGATTATTTTTACTTCAATAAAAACTATAAATGGCTTTTCTGTTAATTTTTGTCACAAAATACTAACATTATATCAGGAGGGTGAGAATTCGTAAGCCCTAAATCTTATTTCCAGTCGATGAAATTCAAATTAAATACTTCAATAAGCGTCTATTAAAAACCTTATATACTTCAGTCTGAAAATATTGGCTTATTCCAGACAATATAGAGGAAGAAGCCAACGCAGCTCCTCATCTTGCAGTTAAAAGACTTGGTTCCGAAATGTCTTGGAGTTGAAAAAAGCTCAACGTAGTCACTCGATGTAATTTAAGTTCTTGTGTGTATCCTACTATTTACCGGACTAGATGGGCGAAGAGATGGCTGAACGACACAGGTCGTGCTTTAAGCCCTGCTGCAGATAATCCCTGATTGCCTAATGTGAGTGGGTCGGGTTGAAAGACGCTAGGGATCTTCGTCTTACAAATTAAGCTACAGAGTCAAATAAAGCTTACATTGTTTTTACTGTACCTAAACCCGGATGTATTAGTAAACAAGGCTTTGAAGTCCAGGAGTGTTGTATATAGTGGCTTCGGCGGCGGCGGCAGTTCTAGTGGAGTCTCAGGGAAAGACACGGCGAGGACATGCGCGGTAAACGAGACTCTCTCTTTATTACTCTCAACGCGTACATATACGAGAGCTCGACGAATCGCAGCACACGTCAATAAATATAACCTAAATTAGTGGCCTGATGCTGCGCTGCATCAATGGCTTAGCTATTGGCTACAGGTGAGGCATGTATAGTAGTGTCGGGACGCTTCGCTAACTACAACAGCAGAAGCCGCAGGCGCACACAACCGGAGCTGCTGCTGTCATTCACTCTCTGTATGCTTTAATGTCTGAATTCCTTTTTTCGCGAATGGCCTTCCGTTCCGTATTTGACTGCACATTTTCATGATTTAGTTTGTTTGATGCACTTTTGTGGTGTATGCCAACGCTGCTTCATTTGAGGTTTTTTAAAACGCGTTTCAACCATGGCTGGTTATGGCTGATCCACGCCCTTCATAGACGCACTGAAGCTGCGATTGATCAGCTTCTAAATAATTAAAAAATATATATAATTCATTTGTATAGCGCCCCAAGAGAACTAAATCTCTATTCAGGCGCTTCACATATGCCTCAGGGCTCACGAGCCCACGACCTCAGCCAGACCTTAGTCGGGGCGAGCACCTTAACCGCTGGACCAAGCCAGCTCGGCATGCGTATCAGCCGTCATCGATATATTCATGATTTTAGACATCGGCTTTCACCACGAGAGAATTGACTGTTTTTCTAGGGTTTTAGTAGTTTACTGACAAAACTATGTAGTCGTCAGCGCATGCAGCCCTCTGTAGAGCAACCCATCCTGCGTGCGGAGGCAGGGATTCCAGCTTCAAAGCTCCATCCAATCCTTGGCAACCACGAAAGGTTCTCTCCCAGCTCAGAAGTAAGAAAATGTACTGCCCCAGGCTGAAAGCTGAGTCGCAGCGCAATTGGGTCAAGCGCTGCGAGCTTTTACACGAGTACCGCTTCAAATCCTTCCGCGACTGGAAACTCCAAATGATCAATTCTATCCCTACTCGCCATTCAATTGCGTTTCCCTTTGCAGCAAATGTAAAGCGCCTAGAAAGAGATTGAGTTCTCTGAGGGTGCTTTATCAAGTGCATTATTGCTATTATTATTATTGTTATCCCCCTACGATATGGCTTCCAGAAAGCAAGAAACGTGCACCTGCTGGAAAGCTAACGACCGGTGCTTAAATCTGTGATAGTTACTGGATATCTTCTCCTCCAAACTATGCCAGCTGAAAGTCATTGTCAAATTTGCGAGCATATTTTGTATATATTGAACCCTAAATGTGTTGCTATCCTAGCACTGCAGACGTGCAGATATGGGTGACGTTTGACCGTGTGCCGCGGGCTGAAATAAAGTGAAATTGGGAGGCAGCTCCAGCGACCTCGCCCTTGAGCTAGACAGCGAGATCTCGCGTGAGAGAAAGCCCCAGTTTTCTGCTCGTTGCTGCTCTCTGCTCGACACCTCACATGCAAATGGTAATTAATGCACGGCTCTCACCTAGCCTTTATCGCACCCTTTCGTATCGCTATCATTATTTTATTATATCATTATATTATTTTATGATTATTTTAGCGCGAGCTGAAGCTACGTCTTTGACACATTCTTGTGGCTACAGTTCAGGTTTCTCAGCAATTTCTCGGTCACCACGTAGAGGAAGTACTCCGCTTATCAGAAGCACATATGAGTCTCATACACACTGACCAGCTCCGGGTTGATGGCATTATAAGAGACGGGCTTGCGTGGTGCGTGTGCTAATGTGCACGTGTTCTTGGGAGCACGTATGAACACGTGCGTGTGTATGTGCGTGTGTGTGTGTGTGTGTGTGTGTGCACGCTTGGGTGTGCGCGCGAATTTGTGTTACCGTGAATGAAATTAACGGTGCGTGTGAATTTTGCAGATTTTTCCTCGCCTTATTCGACCCGCGTCTGACTGGGGGCCAGCGCACGCTGAAGACCGAGCAGTGTACGAAGAGCGACGCGACAATTTCAGCTTCCAGGGTCTGGGTCGCCGAAGAGTTGGTTTCGTAAAGAATGATTCGACTTTTTTCCTTGAACCTTCTGCGAATACCAGACTGTAACAGATTTTTCGTTGGAGATTTTATCCTTACAGGTAATGCCATCAACTTCAAACAATTCATTTAACTTCATTCGCGACCTAGGGTTGATTCCGAGATTGTAATTTTTTGGCAAATGGCAGACCCTACAGGCATGTAGGCACTGCGTCGGGTGATTACAGGGAATCGCAGCTGTAGCTCTCAGCGATTGCTACTTGTATGCTGATCATCATTTTATTATATAAAGCCCTGACACACTGCGTTCAAAGATTTTTTATTCGGACATGCTCCCTGCCCTTCGCCACATCCTGGCTTGCAATAGCTCGCACTTTCCGGAATCAGTTTATGCCACCAATCAGCAGCCTACTTACTGGCACAAAGCTTGGCTATGAAGGTCAGTGATGACATGGGCGCCCTCACCCGAGCAGACTTTATTTCTCCCACGCTGCCTTGCCGTTCATTGCACTGCCGCCGCTTCGCTGCTGTCGCCGTGCATGGACGAAGAGTAACGACGAACAGCTAATGGCCGCGCGCCCCACAAACGCGTGGTAGTCAATGACGACTACTGAATTAATTCGCAGGTGACGCAGTTGACCAACACAGGCAAGCGTACATAATTATGCAGGTCGAAGCCGTCGTAAAGCGCTGCTCCGGAGCACGTTGAGTGAAGAGAGAGAGAGAGAGAGAGAGAGAGAGAGAGAGAGAGAGAGAGAGAGTATGGTATAGCAGGCCTACAGTCTAACGCACAAGCCGTAAGCGAATTTCGCCGCAAGAATAGATAATAATAATAATATTATTATAATTAGTAATTACACACTTGATAAAACACCCTGATATAACTTAGTCTCGTTCTAGGCACTTTACATTTTTTGCAAATGAACCACTATTGGATGGTTAGTTATAGCATACATTAGCGCATAAAGGACGAATCACATGACCCACTAAATGCTGTTATAAATAGGTGCGTTTTTAATTTCTTTTTAAATTTGGTCAAGTCAGGGGATGTCGTGACGGAAGTCGGGAGTGAGTTCCAGGCTTTGGAAGCACGCGAACTAAAGATACGGTTTCCAAAGGATTTGAGATTTGTACGAGGTATAAGTAAACAGTTAGATTTCGAAAAGCGCGTGGTACGACGTGCAGCCTGGGGGGAGTAGATCTGATAGGCAGGCTGGAGCCAAAGAACGAATGGGCCTAAAAGTGAAAGGCAAATTACGTGCCAGCATGGAGCGCGCCCGGCGTGGATCGAGTGCCGGCAAGGAGCGCGCCCGTTGGGCGGTAGGAAACAAATGTAAAGCGCCTAGAAAGAGATTAAGTTCTCTGAGGGCGCTTTATCAAGTACATTATTATTATTATTATTATTATTATTAACGTCTGCTGGGAGCGGAACCATGCGATGGCGCTGACACGTCCACAGCAGAGCTTGGGAAGGAGCCCCGCCCCCATTTCGCTGCCACTCTTGCTTTAGTAGCGTCAGTCGCATGCAAACAGCATCGCATTACTTGGCGCCAGTAGCGCCAGACCCACACAGAATGGCAGCACGGCCTCCTGCGTACTCTACAAGCAGGAGTAGTCTCCTCCTCGAGGGGGGCATCCTATCCAACCATCCTATCCAACGGGATGACATCGTGTAAGACGGCGGCTGCGGTGCCCTCGTCGGCAACGAGGTCGAGTTGCAGCAATCTGTCGCCGGCGCTGACGCTCCGGTCAACGGTCGTCGCCTGCCGCACGCGAACAGGCTGAGAGGCAGGCCAATTGCTCAGGAATGAGGTCGCGCCCGGTCATGGCTATGACTCACCGAATGATGGACTAAGGAACGAGAGTTGCTACGGTCGGGTTTTGCTTTATATGCGGCCGATGTGAGAAGTGTGAGGCAAATCACGTGTGCAAATAGAGGGCTACTAATCAGCCTGCTTATAACTCATAAGCCTGCTCATACATGCTTATGATGCTATATTTGATAAGAAGATAAGAAGTTGATTAGACGTTCAAAGTTGGCGGCAAAGTTTGACCTTCGTGCTCGTGAGGTACTGCAATACTAATATACGTCGCTCATATTAAATTTCGCTCTTTTTAATAGCAGATGCTCTCAGCGTGCTGCTTAGGATTTTTGCATTTTGAAGTTTATTTATTAGTTCGTTGGGTTTATTTAAAATAAATGACAAAAAAGCAATACGTAGTATTTTTATTACAGCGATCCTAGAGAATCAAGGAGATTTACAACTAGCTACCTAGAAGCAATCGTCAAAAGGTAATAGTAGTAGTAGTACATGTTTTAGCGCCCTCAGAGAACTGAGTCTCTTTCTAGGCGCTTGACTAATGATATCTAGAAAGCATTAAAAATTATTGGTGGTAATATACGTAAGCAGCAGGCATAGTTCAAGCAAGTACATGCACACGAAGAAAGAATCACAAAGACGCACCAAATGCTGTAATAAACAGGTGTGCTTTAAGATTCTTTTTAAATCTCGTTATGTCAGAGGACGTTGTGAAGTGCGTTGGTAGTGAGTTCCAGGCTTTGGAAGCATAGAAACTAAATGAAGATTAAAAAATACAATCTGATTTAACAGCTTCTTTTGCATAGCAATAGAAGAGCCTTTACGGCTTTCACCACCGCTTGCAGCGGAAATTAAGGATCACCGAACGCATGATTAAAACCTATGACCTCGGGACCAATATCGCGAAGTCATTGTCTCCAACGTTTTCGAGGTTCCTACGAGGTATCGCTAAGCTAGTCGAAGTCAGAACTGCGGGTTGCACGATTCTTTGCCTGGTGGGGAAATTGTTCTGATAGGTAGGCTGGAGTCAAAGAATGAAGGGACCTAAAAGTAAAGGACGGAACCTTGAAGTCAATACACTGCTGGATTGGGAGCTAGTGCAGGTCGGCGAAAAATGGTGTGATGTGGTAGCTGCAATTTTTCGTCTGACAGGCCTAACGGCAAAGTTTTGCAACTGCTAGTGTCTAATTACACACGCTGAGAGACCAGCAAGCAGTGAGTTACAGGATCCCTGTCTAAGAGAGCCCAAATGTTGGTAAGTTATGTAGCTGAAAATAGACAGACTTGACTGTTGAGCTGATACGGTCGTCTAATAAAAAAGTTCGCTTTGGAACATGACACCTGGATTACGTACAGGAAATATGCTGGAAGAGCCGATTTTGAGCCTCAAGTTTTCCAATTTCTGACTCACACTTGGTTTGCCCATAACCCGTAAGTTGGTTTTGCCGCCATGCCATTTTAAGAAAGTTTGGTGCCATTCAATTGGGAATGCGTGCAGCAAGATAATTAAGAAAATTCGGCGTGCTTGGAGTGGAAGGGATCAAAGCAAAGGTACGACTGAATGTCATCTGCTTAGAATTTAAGGCCTAGATTGTGCTTTGCCATCACATTGGCAAGAGGAGTTAGTGTCAAGGAACTTATTGTGCTTAGACCGACGTGGAAAATGCAAGAAGGCACTCAAGACCTCTATTTATAAGGTCTCTGAGCTATTAGCGTGCACTAAATTATCAAACCACACGAGATAAAACGCAAGGCCACTGCGACATATTCCTCCCCAGCCCTAGTGAGAGGCCGACTAGAGGGCGACTCTAAGCATGAACCTTCTCTTCGCACTACTTTCTGATATTTCATTTGACATCTTCGCTGTGACTATGCGTGAGCATAGTTCCACTTTGCACTTCCTGCATCCTAACCTCGCACTTGTTACCGCTAGGCCATCAAATCTAGGAGCGACAAGCTTATCAAAGCGCTGTTTAGTACCCATGTCTCAGCATGTGAAAAGTCGACCGTTGGCCATTACTAAGATTTCCGCCAAATTTGCGTGCTTGGCTTCTGCCGTCCCGGCTACATGCTGCCTAGCCTGCAAGCCACTTAATCGGCGTGAAACAGGCAGTTCTTCACTTGGAAGCACTAAACCACCAATACATACAATAACCACTCACCCAGAGGCGCAGTGGCAATCGATAGGTAAATGCTAAACAACATACTTCCCGCATCACGGCGGCTTCCAGTCGGCCGCCTAAAAGTATATACCAGTCTCCCTAATTACGACTGTTAAATATCCACTTATTAAAAATCAAGAGACTACTTATAATATCAGCATATTTGTAAAACACAATCAGATTACTGAATCTCTTTCTAGGCACTTTGCAGATGCTGTGAAGACTAGTGGTACCTTGGCAAAGTCATCAATCATGACATTGTTAGATTTGACGTAAGCATAGTTAACGTGCAAATGTGGTCAGTAGCAGCATGCACGATGACAGGAAGCATAAAAGCGCACAAAGAAAAAACCAGTAGAAACCAGCAAATGCTCTGAAGAGCAGGTGCGTCTCAAGCTTATTTTCAAATGTCGGGACGTCAGGGGATGTCGTGACATCAGTCGGAAGTGAGTTATGAGCTTTGGGAGCCTGTGAACTAAAGGTGCGGTGTCCAAACTTTTCGAGATTCGTACGAGGTATAGGTAAACGGTTTAAGACAGAACAGTGACTGGTAAAGTCAATATGCTGCTTGATTAAGAGCTTGTGCAGGTCGGCGAGAAGTCGTGTAATGTGGCAACTGCGACGCACACGAAAGGCAAGCCTAGCTGCAGATTTTGCACCAAACGTTTTAAGCATCTGATTGCAGTAGCCGATAGACCAACAAGAAGTGAGTTACAGAAGTCGAGACGGGATGTTACAAATGCACGGACCACTTTGGATTTAGTATCCTGTCTATCTATGCAGGCCCAGATTTTAGCACTATTATGAAACTAAATGTAGTCAGACTTGAATGAGAAGCTAATGTGCTAGTCTAGCGAAAAGTCACTTTGGAACAGAACACCTGGATTATGAGCAAAAGCAACAGGAAATGCTAGCGTTGCCGATTTATAGTAATAATCTTTAAGTTTCTGAATTACTCTTGTTTCCTATAACTAGTGGGTTGGTTGTTTAGTTGGTACTTACGCGCGGTCAGATTGTTCATGAGAAGCTAGATACATTTCTGCTGAACGAGACTTGAATGACAACCCACTCTTGTGGCTGTATATCTAAGACCACCTCACCGGGAATCTCATTCTTTCATTCCGTGAGGTCTGCGAGGGTTGGCGGCCGAGCTGCTGCCATTGTTCAAGAATCGCTAGGCTATCAGGCCTGCTATTTTTCACATGGGCTATTGCTTGAGTCAGTTGCTACCACGTCCCACCAAATACAATGCCTCTCACATTTGCAATCTGTCGACCTCCTTTTGGTTGTCGAACCTCGATTTTAGAGGAATCCTTGTAGATCCTCACTAAAATATTCTTGTGCGACACACCATTATCTATTGCATGAGACCTTAACATTCACACTAAAAGCCAAAGCCACAGTCAAGTCAGCTTTCTTGACTGGCTGCAGATCTTCGGTTCGGTGGAGCATATTCATTGTATCCTTCATATCGAAGGCCATATCTTACGCTGATCTACAAGGCCCGCAACGGCTTGGCTTCTTCGTACCTAGCTGAACTGCTGCATCAGTTTCAGCCTGTTCGCGCCCTCAGGTCCTGTGTGGACAATAAATTAGCTGTCCCATTCCTCCGCTTAAAGACAGTTGGTGACAGAAGCTTTAGCTCTGTAAGTCCTAGACTGTGGAACTCGCTTCCACAATTCTTACGCAACGATAAGTACTCTCCTACTGCCGACTATGGCACATCTTTTTCAGCGGTCCTGAGCTGCTACTTCCATGCTAATCACTACCTCAACTGCTCTTCTGACTCAGCTATGCTTCCCACTTTCTCTCTGTTGCGTGAGACGATGTCTGTTGGCTACCGAATGCGTACCGAAAGCCGCTTAGGCTGTGAGTGCGCTATACAAAACTCTCCTGCGTAACATCCACATGGTCTTTATGACTTTGTGGAGTTACAGACGGTGATACATTACATCCGGGATTTTGTTATCCTTGGGTACATCTGCCTAACCACCTTTTTTGTGCCCTGTCCTGTATAACTATCGTCAAGTTTCTCTTCTTCCTTTTTTGTCTAATACGCTTGACAAGACGGTTGCTAAGCAGCTCGCAGCATACATACAAAAGAACAAGTTGTCAGAACATTTTCCAAATCTGAACACAACTTGTCTGAAACTGCTCTCCTCTGCGCAACTAAATAAAATATCTGATGATTTAAGAGCCTCTTTTGTATAGAGACAGAAGAGCCTTTACTGCCATCACCATCGCTTGCAGTGACGATGAGAATCCCCCACCGCAGAATTTGAACCCACAACGTTGGGACCGAGGTCGTGAAAAGCAACCGCCTTATCTAATGAGCCATCACGGCTCACAACTAATTACATCTCATGCAGCAATGATGACGGAAATGTCACTGCCCTAGCCATTTAGGATCTAGCAGCTGCGCTCGACACTATTGATCACGGTGTTTTTGGTCTGGAACAATTAAAAACATCCATCGGTCTGGCAGGCGAGGCACTGGCGTGGTTCAAATCGTGCTTATCTGATCGTGTTCAATCGGTGGACGTGAGGTCTCATCCGCCAGACCTGTCAGCTGAGGAGTCCTACGGGGCTCCGTTCTCCGTCCTTTGCTGTCTTGCATTGACAGTGACCTCTTTGAAAAAGTTATTCTGGACCACGGAGTCAGCTATCACTTGTATGCTGAAGATACTCAGCTGTATTCATCATTTAAATCGTCGGTCTCTGCTGCAGCGATTGACAAACTGTGCGCTTGGCTTGGCAGACATACGGTCCTGTATGTCAGCAATTTCCCTAAACTGAACGAAAATAAAAAGAAGCTGCTATTGATAGGAATCCTATCGTGAATGAATTATAAAGATTGCAAATTTTTGCCGGATGTGGTCGGCGGTCAGAGAGCGTCCAGGCAAGCAAAGAAAACTCTTAAGAGCGCCCACCGCATCAGAGACAACCCTTGATTGGCCAAATATGTATGTGTGGCCTTTAGCGAGGGATGCGAGTAAAACAGCAATTTCAAAATATATAGCAACTGGCAGCCTTATGACATTGTATTAGACACCAAAAAGGAAATTTCCCCTTAAACGAGAGCTCCCGTCAGGTCTCATACCTGCAGCACGACGTACACGTTATTAGAGCTCTCACGGTAGATTTTCAAACGAAAAACAGTCACTAAAGTTCACAAGCTTGTACACAGCTCGCGTACAAGCTTAAATGCATAACCACACGCACACGCACACGCACACGCACACACACATATATGTATATGTATATATATATATATATATATATATATATATATATATATATATATATATATATATATATATATATATATATATATATATATATATATATATATATATATATATATATATATATATATATATATATATATATATATATATATATATAGCAACTATCCGAAAAGGCGTTGATAGAGTTATGTCGCTTCGCGTTCGGTCTGCCAAACTTTGCATCGGTGCATTTCCCGTTTTCGCCTTGCTCTGCTGGCGGGCTTGGCTTAATCCACTTCAGGACGAACGCCTCCATCCTACGAGAGCTGCGAAAGCCTGTCGCATGCTGCGCTCGCTCGAAATGTGCGTCCGTCAAGTCACCCATCAAAGACTCCACCGGGCAGTCGCCAGCCTG
The DNA here is from genome assembly GCA_009760855.2 of Cristatella mucedo. Classification (NCBI taxonomy): domain Eukaryota; kingdom Metazoa; phylum Bryozoa; class Phylactolaemata; family Cristatellidae; genus Cristatella; species Cristatella mucedo. The sequence goes on along the minus strand of WPIO01000036.1, from coordinate 837,481 downwards.
GATGGCATGCCACATCAGGTGAGGAGCGTTCGCGATACCTGAGCCCAGCAGCCTTCGGCCCTGGCAACAACAGGGTCGGCCCGATCTCGCTGTGGTCGGACGCTTGTAAGTACCTCAAGCGGCTCTCCTGTCGCCTCTCGCTGACCGGCCCTGAAGTGCTGGCTGTGTCCACCGACCCTGACGGCATCGAGCACTGGGTCGTGCCACGAGTGGTCATCACGAAGCTGCGAGAGTTCGCCAGGCTCGTGGAAGGCCGTGCTTGGGCGGCCCAGCCTGCACAGGGCAGGGGTCAGCCGCTGCCTGACCACGGACAGACGTGCTACCTACAGTCGCTTCGTGACCATGGGTCTTGGCCTATCGTTCCGGGCTTGACGGTTTGTGCACAAGCGCGCCTGGACGTGGTACCAGTGGTTGCTGCCAGGAGTCGGGCATACCCTGGGACGGTTACCAGCTGCCGCCTATGCCGCACGAAGGCAGAGACCACTTGCCACGTGCTGAGCCACTGCCGGCCGACGCTGCATGCAATTACGGCCCGACACAACCTGGTCTAGTCCACCTAATCGGAGCTCATCCGGCCACCGCACTCAACTGCATGTCGGCAGGCCGCGCCCTCCCGCTTGCCGGTGGTCTTGCTCTCAAGCCGGACCTGGTCATTGACAACGGGGCTGATTTAGTAATTGTGGACGTGACGGTGCCATTCAACAGCAGCGAGGGTGCTCTGATTGTGGCGGCCCGGAACAAGACCGATAAATATGCAGCCATTGCCCGGTCTTTCCTTACCGCTGGCTACAGGTCGGCGGTGGTGGGGTCATTCGCGGTCGGGGCTCTTTGCAACTGGTGGCCAGAAAATGAAGTTTGCTTGGCCAAACTCGGCATCCCACGCTCGGAGAGGGCGGCTTTGAGACGGCACTGTGTCTCCGACGCCATTACCGGCTCAGAAGCCGTGTGGTCCCTGTTCCTGAACCGGGAGGCTCGCGTACCACGCTCGACCCCGGCAGGACAGGCCACCGCCGCCTAATGTATATATACTAGCTAAAAACATTTTTCTCGATAATATATATATATGTTTGTGTGTGGGTGTGTGGGGGTGGGTGGGTGTATCAAAGGCAGACCAGCCAAAATCTTGAAGTTAATTTTCAAATCTGGTGATTAAGTTCCAGTGTAGTTTTACGGCGAATCACTACACGCAGTCAGCATGCTTTGGGTGTACAACGACCTTCTCGGGAATGCAAGCTTCGGTAAAGTTTCTCAAGTTGTTTTGCTTGATCATTTTGGCCGCATTTGATACTATTGATCACCAATTACTTCTCGGGCGCCTCTCATCTTGTCTGGGCATCGCTGGCCCATGCACAGCAATATTTAAGATTTCATCTCCTAGAAGAAGACTCAAGAGTATCACCAATGGGAATGTACAAAGATCAAAGGAGAACAAGGAAATACAGGGATACCCCTCGGGGATCTGTGCTCGGTCTGCTTTTGTTCACAGTGCATACTCCACCGGCAGCTGTTGTGATGGCCGAGCGCAGTCTATGTACACACTTCTATGCGGATGATACTCAGTTGTACCTTTCCTCTGATTCCTTCCAGCCTTTCAGCGAGTCGAATTCTCGATAGAATTTTCTTCTCTATCCTTTCAAGAGATTTGGGTCTGATGCAGATCTAGTCAATTTCAGACTTCCTTTGAGCTTACACCCGTAAGCTTACAAAAGCTAGGGCTTCTTTTTTCACTCAAAAGCTGAATTCCTGCCAGTCGGACCCTAACCAGATTTATAAGACAGTAAACTATTTACTGGCCAATGCTATGAGGTCTAAATCCCAGATATTAAGGGCTCAGCCGACAAGTTTTCAGCCTTCTTTACTGACAAACTGTGCACATTATCGTGCAATAAATCTTGCCTCCATAAAGCCCCCTCCGACTAAAGCAATTGCAGTATCACAACCTGTGACCTTGCTTAAAAGGTTTTCCGAGGTTTCTGCAGGCGTTGTGGCTACCTTAATAAGGTCTAGCGAAAATTCTCGCCTCCTGAAGACCCTATACCTTCATTTCTGTGGTCTTCACTGGCTGACCATCTTAGCCCTGCCATAACGGAGATTTGTGATGCTTCTTTGGGAAAAGATGTCGTCCGCAATTCCTTCAAATCGGCAATCGTTAGATCCATACTTAAACAGCCTGGATTAGATATAGAGGTCTTTGAAAACTATCGCCCAGTTTCCCTTCTTCCTTTCTTGTTGAAGATTCTTGAAAGAATTGTTGCTAAACAGCTTGTTGAGCATATTGAAGAGAATGAAATTTCAGAAACATTTCAATCGGGGTTCTAGAGACAGTGCTACACTAAAACTGCTCTCCTCCATACATTCTACATGGCTACGATAACGGAAATGTCACTGCCCTAGCTCTGCTAGATCTGTCAGCTGCCTTCGACACCATTGATCACGATGAGCTACTTGAACGATTGAGAACAACGATCGAACTGGCAGATGAAGCACTGGCGTGGTTTAAATCGTACTCGTCTGATCGTGTTCAATCCGTGTCGTGTGGGGGTCAGCTCTCACACACGAGACAGTGGAGTCCCTCAAAGGTCTGTACTTGGTCCCTTGCTGTTCTCCATATATACTAAAGCTCAGGGAAAAGTGATTAAGGCCCATGGAATAAGATATCACATTTATGCAGACGATACTCAGCTGTATTTGTCATTCAAATCGTCAGAATCTGCTACAGCAACTGAGAAAATGAATGCTTGCCTTGCCGACATCTGATCCTGGATGTCGGAAAACTTCTTGAAACTAAAATGACGATAAAACCTAACTGCGGATCATAGGACACCCTAAGCGTGCGGCTGGATTAAAAGGCTTTGCTCTTCTAATAAGTGATGCTATTGTGCGACCATCATCATGGGCTCGAAATTAAGGTGTAGTTTTCGACAGCTGCCTCAATTTTAAAAGCTTCATTCAGAGGACTGCTTCTACAATTAGCCATCGCTTCCAATCACTATCCAAGATTAGTAGCTCTCTTCCACAGAGGTTTGTAAAAAATTTAACCATCTCTTTAGTTCTGTCTCGGCTTGATTATTGTAATTCCCTTTTTAGATGGGCTACCAAGGAAAGCAACTAGGCCACTGCAGCTGACTATGAATATAGCTGCCAGGCTAGTCTTCAAGTCCCAGAGGTTTGAGCACGTGTCTCTTTCGCTAAAAGAGCTAGAATGGATGCCGGTTGATCAACGGATACAGAGCAAAGTTCTTAAGCTGACCCACAAGGCCCGTCACGGGTTGGCTCCTTCGTACCTAGCTGAACTGCTGCACCAGTTTCAACCTCTTCGTGCCCCCAGGTCGTGCATGGACAATAAATTAGCTGTTCCATTCTTCCACTTAAAGACCGTTGGCGACAGAAGCTTTAGCTCTGCAGGTCCTAGAATGTGGAACTCACTTTCGCAATTCTTAGGCAATGACAACTACTCCCCTGCTGCCGACTATGGCTCATCCAGTGGTCCTGAGGTGCTACTTCCATGCTACTCACTACCTCAGCTACTCTGCTATGCTTCCCACTTTTTCTTTGTTGGGTGAGATCAAGTCTGTTGGCTACCGAATGCGTAAGAAAAGAAGCTTAGGCTGTGAGTTCGCTATACAAAACTCTCCTGCGTAACATTCACATAGTCTTTATGACATTGGGGAGTTACAGACGGAGATACATTACAAGTAAAAAAAGAAATGCTACACTCAAATCGGTCAATGCATTTGTAACATCTCGCCTTGGCTACTGTTACACACTGCTTATTGGTCTACAAGCCTCTGTAATCAGGCACTTACAGTTCGAGAAAATTTCCCCGCAGCTAGGCTTGTTCGCGAGTGTCGTAGTTGATAGATCACACCACTTCTGATTGACCAGCACAGGCTTTAATCAACCAGCATATCGACTTCAAGGCTTTGTCACTCACTCTTAGGTCTCTTAATTCTTTGACTCTTACGCCTACTTATCAGAACTTATCTCCCAAATTATGTAGGCATCGTACCGCCTGATTTTTCGACTAACAGCATTTAGCTACATCTCGTACGAACCTTGAATCTTTTGGACACCGAGTCTTTAGTTGGAATGCTCCTAAAGCTTGGAACTCACTCCCGATTGACTGCGCAATATCCCCGACTCTGCGAAATCAAACGCACATATTCCTCAGTATTTAGAGTGTGTCTCAATAATTCGTCCTTTACGTTTGTATTCGAGCTGACACTGCCCATGTCGTCACGAATCGTATTGGAATTTTGGTCCTGTGCATGTCGGTTCTAACCATGGTATGCTTATTGACATTGTGTAAGCTATCACTAACCATGTTTTACATTTGGCACCGTGCATTTCACCTATAACCATGCTATGCTTGTTGACATTGTGCATGTTACCAGTAACCATATGATCGCGCTTCCTTGATAGCATACGTAAAGTGCTTAGAAGAGATTAAGTTCTCTGATTCGCTATACAACTGTATTAATACTATCATTATTTATACAACTCTGCCATCGGTTGAGTTGCATATACAGCCAAGCACCTACAAACGTTTTGTAGCTGACGTACCTCAGCAGGTATTTTTGCGCTTGCATTGGTGTGAATTTATAATTCTTGAGCACTGCAATAAGTACCCAGGTCAGGGTAATGTTAGCAGACAGTCCATCAGAGCAAAGAACTGTAGCTACACTGGGCTTGGAAATAATTAGTAAGGAGAACCCTGCAAATCACGGCGTAGCCATCGTGAATCCAATGCAAACCGAGGGAACGACGCTGCATGGCTAAGATATTATTTCAGAAGAGAATTCTGACATTGCCTACACTGGTCGCCGGCAGCAAATAGAAGCAAACAGCTGGTGTTGGTGGGCTGCTATGCAACAGCCATCCTCGAAAGTTGGCTCCCACAAAGCTGGTCTCAGAAAGTTAGCGACTCGGCCCTTGTTAGCTAGCTCACACTGAGTGCTCATCAATGTCGAATGTCTCATTTAAACTGCAGTTTCAGGACTTCCACGCAAGCAGCCGGGTAAAGGCCATCGCGGCAGGCTATGCGACCGAAGCACCACCCGTTCCCTTCGTCTCGTAGCTGGTACACGATGTCGCCTGCAATGTATGTAGAAAGGCTTTTTGAGCCTTGGCAAGACTCTTTCATAATTGATCGGCCATCGACAAGGACTTAAGGCGAATGCTTAGATCGGTGACCTGCTGCTATCACTGCCACAGCCGTAGGAGAGTCTCACCTGTCTTCAGGGCTAGCTCCATGCCACTCGCAGGCACATGATCTTTGGCCGCACGAACGTACACGTCGCACAGAAGCGTGCCTGCTGGTCGGCTTGAGGGGGATGCCGACGCCGGTGTATCCTGCATTTTGGCCTTATCCACGGCGATTTTGAGGGCATTCTGGTTCAAGCTTTGGGTGCCGCTCGTCACAAATGCCAGAGTCTTAAGTCCGAATCTGGTTGATTTTTGCGGTGGTCTGCAACGGCCGCGTTGCCATGCCTTGAGCATTCACAGCTGAGCCGGGTGTTGGAAGTTAAATAATTCAGTCACACACAAGCTGGTAATAGCATTCATTGCATTGAGCTCACTTACCGAGCAGCACCTCAATATAATTCTATCGAGAAGCGAACGCTTATCAGTTCTCTAATCCTATGAAATTAGGGTGGCAGTAAATCGGCTGGTTCGTCGATATTTGTCTGGTTTGACTTGAGCAACATGATAACAACTTGAGGTGACATCTACGGGCTCGCCCTTGGCTCTTGATGGCTAACCCTAACTGGTTCACACTCGCCTATACATGTGCTAACATGCTTCGTATATTTTCTGTGAAAATAAAATAGGACCAAAGCAAAACAGTACACATCAATGATGCAAACGCAACCTGACAAGATAATCTTTCTCTTGCTTTCACGGCTCCCATCAAAGTGTTCTATCCTGAATGCATATCTTAATTCGAATAACCGTCCAATGCCACATAGAATAATCAGTAAATTTTAAGGCATTGCTGGAATTACTTGCAGTAAATCATTCTAGACGAACTTTTAATGACAACACCACTGAGCTTTTTAGGAATCTAAACCGAAAACTGGTTAAATCATTGCAGTATATTGACACGGCACTAACACTCCAGAACAATCGGCTTGCATATTACACATAAACATTTCGGCACAAAACTGGTTGACTAAGGGTTAAGTGTTACCAGGCTAACAACCGACACACGTTTGACGGTAGCCGATCAACTAGGACTCACTTACTTATCATGTTTGTGGAGCCATCAGGAGAAACCTCATTCTTGAGTGTTAAAGTGGCTCACCAGGCTATTGATGCCTTTTTAATAAGCGCTTTCGTCCCCATCGGTCGGTCCCTGCCTGCTTTAATGGGTTTAGAAGTAGACTGGGGTCTTCTTTCTATCAAAACATTCAAGTGTTTTATGGTTTCTCAGAATGTTCTTAATTTTCACATATCTAGTGGCATCGAGCTTAAGATTACGATCGGCTGTATATCATCAACTATATACACTTTAGTGGTTAACTAATAGGAATTGCTGCAAATAAGTACCGCCTTCGTGGACCTCTAATTGAAATTCCCGGGCTCGATTAATTTAGAGCAGCTTATATTCGTCATATAAATTTAAAAAATGTGCAGAATAATCTACTCACGCCAGTAGACTTGCATGGACAAACTAAACACAATTCACTTACACATGTTCTGTCTGCGACGTTCGGCGAATCATGAACATTTTCATGGAATTCTCGGACTCGCGCTGGTGCCAACGTGGGGGCAGTACGCTCTCTGACTTCGGGCGGGACGGAGACATGGAGCTGTCCGAGCTTAATCTAGCTTCGTATCGTTCTTCCTTCGTCTGCCTTGTTTCGTCCTTGATGCAGGCAGCGCTTCGAGTGTTGGCTACGTTGGTACCCAGCTGACCGGGATTCTGTTGTCTTTTCAGACCTAAGGCCCCGATGCTGTCATTCCATTCCTGAAATGCCACGTCAGTACTTCCGGCAGTTTGGTGGGTGAAATAAATCAAAACTGGTGCAGGCGTGGTCAAAAACGGTGTTCAGCCGTTGAGTAAGCAAAGCAATAGGATTGCTGAACCGTGAAAGAACTCGCTAATGCTGCCTCGGTGCGAACCAGGAGGGATTAGGTCATTAGGTCTTTGCTCGTAGGATAAACAAAACTCAAGTTCATATCATTCATTAGTAATAATTTTTATTGTGCACCCTCTCAGTTTGCATAATCTCAGCATAACTATAAGATTTCCAAAGATCTTCCAAAGCACTTTTCTGCATAGCCTAATGCATTATCTTCTGTAATGAGTGCACTTATAATTTGTTCAGCCAGGGTGCAGCAGACTGATATAGATATACAGATATTGAAGAGAGAGAGAGAGAGAGAGAGAGAGAGAGAGAGAGATAGAGAGAGAGAGTTGGGATGATTGCATTTCAAGTGGTCATCAGTCACTTTCTTCCCATGTATGTGTCTTATTGAATAGCTTAGATCGACTTAAGTCCATAATCAAATCGCACGGGAACACGGTGGAAATACTGAGCTCTATAGGCAGTATTTTTGAGATTAACTACCAGTGTGGGTCAATAAACAGGTCTAGTAATGTAATGTACCTCTGTCTGTAATTCCTCAAAGCAATAAAGACCATGTGGGTGTTACGCAGGAGATTTTTGTATAGCTCACTCACAGCCAAAGCGGCTTTCGGTACGCATTCGATAGCCAACAGACTTCATCTCGCGCAACAAGAGAAAGTGACAAGCATAGGAGAGTCACGAGAGCAGTTGAGGTATGAGTACCATGGAAGTAGCAGCTCAGGACTGCTGAAAAAAATGAGCCCTAGTCGGCAGCAGGAGAATATTTTTCGTTGCGTAAGAATTGGGGAAGCAATTTTCACAGTCTAGGACCTGCAGAGCTAAAGCTTCTGTCACTAATGGCCTTTAAGCACAGGAATGAAACAGCTAATTTACTGTCCATACACGACCTGAGAGCACAAAGAGGCTGAAACTGGTGCAGCAGTTCAGCTAGATACGAAGGAGCCAAGCCGTGACGGGCCTTGTGGGTCAGCTGAAGAACTTTGCTCTGTATCCGTTGATAAAACAACATCCATCCCAGCTCTCTTAGCAAAGAAGAAGCATGGTCAAACCTCTGGGACTTGAAAACTAGCCTCGCAGCCACATTCATAGCCCGCTGAAGTGGCCTGGTTTCTTTCATTGGTAGCCCGCCCAAAAGGGAATTACAATAATAAAATCGAGACAGAAATTAGGAGCTAGTTAAATTGTTTGCAAGCCACTGTGGAAGACAGCGTCTAATCTTAGATGGGGATTGGACGTGAAGGCTGGTAGTAGACTCCAAATGAAGCTTTTAAAATTTAGGCACCTGTTGAAAACGACACCTAAATTTCGAGCACGTGGCAATGGTCGCACGACAGCATGCCTACATGGTTTGATCCTATGAATAATCGGCTTAATCTTCCTCAAAACCACTCATGCGGCATTAGTGGAAAGAATTTTGTTATTGGTTAACTTCAACACCCACTTTGCTTTATAGTTTCCGTAAGCCACTCACACGCTCATATAGTGCCATAGCACTGCTTTGTAAACCGAGAAGAAAAAACAGAACGACTGCTTGGTGCAACGAGAGAGATACATTCCGTGTTACAGTCAAACAAGTGCTTGTGTGAATTCTAGCTTACAAAAAGCAACACTCAATGTCTATTAAAATTCTCCCGAACTACGGCATTACCTCTCAATGCGCATTCTAAAAAATGTCCACCTGTTCCGATTTCAAGTACCCATGAATGTAAAGGTCGGCTTATTCAATAGCCTCATTTATGTAGCCAAGAATAACCTTTGCTGCTATCACCCTAGCTCGCAGCAGACAATATAGAACTTCCTGTTGTAAGATTCGAGCCCAAAACCTGGGTCACAAAGCACGACCACCTTATCACTAGGCAAAGACATCAACAAAAGACTTTTACCCAGTGCAATTTTGCAAAGACTTTCAGTTTGATTTTTGGCTTTCCGTGAAGAAGACCAATACAGAGGTTCGATTCGTTTCCGATCGGATGTGCTCGGCGGAACCAATTGGGAAAAAACCTTCTAGACCATATTCCTACTGTCCTACTTCTTAGATACATAGATCTACTGCTGTCATTCAAGACTAACATTATTAAATATGTCCTTAGCCAGAGGTCTCTTGTCCATTCTCATTTCAAAAAGGCTGTTGTTAGGCCATTTAATAAGACAGTAAAACTAAAACGAGAGAACTTGAGCAACTTTAGTCCAGTCCCCCCAACTGCCATTACTATTACACACACTGGCACGAGTTGTGGCATGCCAACTAAACTATTTCATTTAATCTTCCATTCTAGAAAGTAATTTCCAATCTGGTTATAGACCTAATCACGCCACAGACTCGGGATTGCTTCGGGTGTACAACGACTTTCTCAGGAATGCAGACTAAGGTAAAATCTTACCTTTCATTGGACGACCTTTCGTTGGACGACCACATCAGCTCCACAATCAAGTCTGCATACTTTCAGCTACATAACATTGTTAAAATTTGGGTTTGCTTAGACAGGGATACATAAATAAAAACTGGTCCGTGCATTTGTGACATCCTTCTTGACTTCTGTAACTCACTGCTTGCTGCTCATCCGGCCTGTGCAATTGGGCACTTACAGTTGGTACACAACTGTGCTTTGACTGACGAAGGAATTTCAGCTACCACATCGCATCACTTCTCGCAGACCTGAAGTTGCTCTCAACCAAGCAGGGTATCGACCTCAAAGTGTTTTCACTCACTTTCACGTTCTTTTATTCTCTGGCACAAGCCTACTTATCAGAAACATTGCCCAGCCAGAATAGGCAGCATGCCGCTCGCTTTTCTGACTCAAGTTCCTCAGCTCTTCGTCAAACTTTGTAGCTCAAACCGTTTGGAGACTTACCTTTAGTTCAGAGGTTCCCAAAGCCTGGAATTCACTTTCAACTGACGTCACGACATCCCCTGACTTAACGACATTTAAAAATAAGCTAAAACGCTCACGTTGGTCACAGCATTCGCTGGATCATTCTGATTTGCCTTTGTTAAACTTGAGCATGCTATCACTGTGCATGCTACCAATAACCATATTTACATGTGAGCAATGCACATGTTACCTATAGCCATACTAAGCTTCTTAACACTGTGCATGTTACCACAAACAAAAGACAAATCACGAGGAGTCAAAGAATGCTGCGATATCAGGAGCGGTTTTAGCTTCTTTTTAAATGTCGACGTGGCAGTGGATGTCTTGACTTGTCCGCGTTTAAAAAATAATATTGAGCACAATGTGATGGATTCAATTCTGTAAATATAGGCTGCAAGAAAATTTACTTCTTTAGTTGGCAGTCAGTATTAACCCATGAGATGCTCCTGGTCAAGATTGGTTTCGAATTTCCAAATCGAGTTCATGCTTTTCAATGCAAACTAATTTCTGGCTGGATATCTCAGTGATTGACAGGCTCACCAATGAAAACCTAATTTAATTTAAGAACCATGGTGATAAGTCTAATATTAAACCTAGGTTCATTCAATGGTATTTGGCTTCTTTGCCTACTCTTTACCCAGTAGCTGTAAGCAGGTTTAGCTTTAGATATGGCCTCGTGAGCTCAAGGAAAATTGCACCTGATAGTACACAGTAAGCTAAGAAATTAAAAACTGTGAAGCCACAAGCAGCACCACTTACAAAATTCCGAGCTGCTTACTGGCTTACTGCTTAGTGGCTTCCGTGATCGACAGTGGCATTTTTTCATTGTCGCTTAGTTTTATTAGGCTATTGATATAACGAAGCGTGTAAAATCCCTAGCAGGCTCCTGACAACAGCAGTCCACTTTAAACATATGTATCTACCACGCACGCACGCACACATACATATATTACTTAGAGCTTTAAATATACATTTGGGCTCATATTAATTTCGGAAATATTGGATCTCCTAATTCTCATTAATCTATGGAGCTTGCAAGCTCGGTAAACCAAAGGTTGTAAGGAAAATTAATAAATAAATGTGATCTCTTAAATTTAGCTAATCAAACTAAAAAGTAACTAAGCTTGAAATTAGAACTTTCACAATTCATCTCCACGGATTAATTTCTCAGTCAAAATTAAACCTCCGTTGAATCTTCTATGAAATACATGCAATCCAACTCTGCCATATATCATACAGCAGGTTTTTAGGAATACTCGTAACTGCATATGCTTAAAGTGCTGTTTTGTATTTTCTGAATGAACAATTGAAAGTGATTGGTGATCGATGCTTTATTAGTAATAGCTGGGCTTAGTCCTATGCATTGAAGCAACAGCTTAGTACTTTGATGCACTCCACACTGATCTATAATTCACACTATTATGACTCTTAATGGCATGAATACGATACAAGAGGCATTACCAACAAAATAAGCAGCCTAATATCCAGCCATACCTCAAATTCTGGGCATTTAAATGGCATCGCACTGCCGTACATGATTGCCCAGCCTGTCAAGCTTTTCTCAGGCTGAGCTCGATTTGCACGAATGCAGGCTCCACTATACATGCTGATCAGTCTGCAACAGAAGTAACAAGCTGACAATAACCGAATGATGTTGGCCATAGGTACCTAGATCTTGTTGATTAATCTTTTTTTGCGATTTTTGCTCTATTTGAAAAGAGCTAAAAATATATGCATCGTCTATCCCGATTGCAACCGGCAATCAAACTTTTAAGCGTTAGGGCAACATCAGCTACACGGTACAGCGAGAATTAACTAGACATATCATTCACGTGCTTTCACGATGTCGGATGAGAAATAGGTGAGTAAATAAACATCGAATGGCTTCTGAGGTTATGGTGCAACTGCTGAGGGTCTAAGAGAAGCACGGTGATGCCTTATGCACCACGATAGCACAAGCAGGTCTTCAATTAAGCTTTGCATGATCGGACTTTGGGAAATCTAGATTCAAAAGTTGTTACTTTCGGTACACCAAGGCCATAGTTTTCAAGGATGCCTCTTAAACCTCACTAAATAATGTTTATAAAAATAATAATAATTTGTTCGTACAGCATCCTACGAGAAATAAATTTATCTAGCTCTGTACAACACTGTGCAAGAGAATAAAAACCAAGGGTTAATAAAGTGTTTGGTATCATTCTTAGACAAGCTTACAAAAGCATCCAGTTATTACGCTTAGGAACAACTTGCAAAAGCACACGAGAAGAAATTCGGGGTCAACCGTTAGCAGGACCCTGATTAGTCGTAAGCACTGAGCCATGCTTCTGTTGGTAGGTTTAGTACACCAGAACAAAAAAGACAAGCTCATTGCAGCAATTTGCACCAAAAGAGAAAGCAAATAGGTTCAGCAGCCACGTCAGCTGAGATTTAAACTATGCAAAGTCATGCCAGATGGTGGTAGAAGCCGTAAGCTAGCTCCAGACTTTTGGTGCACACTAACTAAAAGCCAGATCACTAAAATATTTCAATTTAGTTTGAGGAGCGGAAAGATCACCAGAACCCGGGAAGCGGGTGACGCAATAGAACTACTGATAAGCAAGGAGGTCAGCGAGATAAGGCTAGTATGGGCATGTGAAGCTACCTGCAAATGAGAGAGATAATCATACAATCAATTCGAGAGATTAAAGAGACCATACACTTTATACTCTCACAATCCGACTCGTTGTCATTAGTCGTCACACACCGAACTTGGAATGATTACCAATAAGTTATTTGCTTAACTTCTCTTTGCTGTCTGGGGTATTCCTCCTTCCAGTCTGTGCTCATGTCTGACAATGCATACGACAAGTGCAAAATATAATTTAGACAAATCTCATCTCCATGAAAGCTCTGCTATTTACTGAACTCCAAATAATGATTTAGACGTGTTTTTTGAAGTTACTGAGACATGTAAATAGCTGAAGTTTACTGTTAGAAGCAGGAATTCATGCAATCAATTATCTACACTGGATTTTTTTTGACAAGGTTATCAAGATAGCCAGGTAAACTTAATCGCCCATGCATGATGGTGATCAGGAGCTTCAGAATTACCTTTACGGTCAGAATGCGACCTGCTGCTCTAATGGTGTCCTTCGATATGCATGTTAGTTAGTAATTTTGTGTGCATTCTCCTGGTTAGCCCTAAAACGTCGCCAAGCTGAGACGAATGCAGTCTGAGGGCATGGACACTTACGGCTGCTTTACTTTGTCAGTGATATTGACTGCATTGATAAACTCGAGCAATTGATTCAACATGAGTGTCAGTCTCGAACGTTCTGCGTCTTGACATTGTTTGAATATATCTTTCATCTCCTACCAAGTACAGAAACCAATATGCAGTTATTATATACAACCAAATATGCTACCATAAATGGCTCTAGCAGTAATAATGTGGCTATAGCACAAACTAGCAACAAATTTAGCCAGTTCTTATGCACAAGCCGCTTAGTAGAAAAACTTGAACTAATTCAAAGAGATCTACCCTCTGAATCGTGCAGCAGCAGCCGGCTCCAAGCAATTAGAGGTTAAATTAAAAAGTGGACGATCGGTTATTTAACCCTAGCTGTAGAAGCGCCTAAGGAACTATAGCTCACGATTGCAGTGAACAATAGTAATTGCCTGCTACAGAACTCAAACCCGTGACTGGGTCACGAAATGCAAGCACGTTACCCATAGGCTGAGACCTAGGGCAACTAGAAACTAGATGCTAAAACGCATCTATTTATCACAGCATGTAAGTCTTAAATCAGGCATTCCTAGATAAGGGCATAAGATGTCCTTAGTCAGAGGACTGACTAAGCTGAATGAGTAAGCATGATATTCTTTATGAACAGCATCAATGTCAAGGTTTCGTGATTCACAGATGATTCAGAATACTGAAGGGGACAAATACTGCTGACTTTATGAGAGCCGCATGCAATCAGACATGCAGAACTTGTCGATAGTAGGATTTGAGAGCAAATTACTGGAGAGAGTGTGTAACTTTGCTTTATGTGGGGGCATACACATGACCTACAAGAAGAACGAACGCTTTAATGTCCACAATTTGACACTTGAGAGGCCAGGTAAGATTTTCGGTAGATGGAATCGGTAGATGAGAAGAAAAGTCAGAAATAAAATATAAGTATATATAAATAATATATAATATAAATAATAAAAGTACTTTTGGTTTGAGGACGTGGTTGGTGCCCTGGGGTAATAGATTGCAGCCACCATTGGAAGCCGGCTTGTGGAGAGACTGAGGAAGGAGCAAGCAATTATGTATACTCCTAAGCAGGAATATATAAACCACATTGCCCCCACTTTGACTTTTGCAATACCAGAAAGGGTGAGCTACTTTTTAGGCCCTAGAGTATGATTTCGTGCAAATCAAATACTCAAAGTCCTCATTCTATTGAACTCGTCGGCCTTGGTCGTCGTACGCAAAAACCACTGTGCTGTGCAATGCCAATATTTTGCTAGCTCAGATATGTGTCTCCTTGTAGAGTTAGATGATAGAGTGGACAGACTGATAAAGTCTAGAGCACATAGCTGACACTTAATAACTGATTAAATGTGTCATACAGGCAAAACCATTGCTGATCTCATTCTAGTATGGTTAAGAGTGTTGCATAAATCAGCAAGACTAACACGTTCACCCTAGTACGAACACCAGCTATAAACACATGGGTGGGAGTGAACATGCACTACTACCAACGACAGTAGATTTCAGATAAAGGATTACAATCTGTCTCAAATATCACCTTGCAAGCTTGAATAGATTATTGCAGCTCTGCTGAAGACTGCTTTTTACTTGACTGCAGCTGCTCTAGATATAGATCATACTAGAAGTCTCTATAAACACATTTACTCACACTCCGTCAAACGTTTCGTTGTTAAAAGCGCCAGCACGTTAGAGGTGCATAACAACTTCTTGCGAGAGTGATCCCATACAGGTTTGTGGTTAATACTAAACTAAACAGTTTCAATGGTGTCGTCTGCATCTAAATTGGCAACTTTCCAACTTTTTTTTTCCTAAGCTGCCTAGATGCCAGGAGGCAAGAATTGACGGAGGACAGATTATTGCTAATTAGATAAATATTCATTTCCCAGTTGCCCTTCTAACTCAGCTGAGCTTCTCACTTCTTCTTGTTCGTCGACATAGAGTCTGTTTTCTAATGCACGTGTGAAGAAAGCCGCTGAGGCTTTGAGTGAGCTATATAAAACTCTCATTTGAAACAACCACTTAGTCGTTGTAGCTTTGTGGAGTTACAGACAGAGAAACATTATTCAAGCTGTGAGCGGTCTAATGACAGAATTATTAGGCTAAATCTGCCCGATGCAACTAAAATTGTAGAGCTCTTTACGCCTCAGCAAGGCAGTGTATTCAATTAAAGACACACCTGGTGCTTTCCCAAGTTTAGCGACCAGTTTGTTACACATGAGATCGACAACCATAAGCTTTTGACTAATTGCTTTTCGTCGTATATTTCTTGCATTTCCGAAACACACTTTCGATGCTTTTCGTCACAGTATATCAATTCCTCAAACCATGAAGCCAAAGCGTGGATTCATAAAAAAGTGCATCTAACGCTGCCTCTAACGACAAAAGTTGTAACTCACTCTTGTTGCAAAAAGGTGCTAACTGCTGATTTGGTCAGCGGGAGCCACTTAACAGCCAGAAACACATCGAGCAAAGCAGAATATTGTTCACTCTAAAGATAGCTTCCTAAATATCCTCCCAGCATCCAAGAACTGGCAGTGCATCTTACAGTGACGTAGCGGTCTTTGATCTCACGTTTGAAGTAGGCAAGTGTTTCGGTGTACGCTAGTCGAGCCTGATCGTGTGCCTTCTGAGCGAACTGCAGTTTGACTTTCAGTCCTACATCGTTTCTGCTCGCACTGGATTCTTTGCCACCACTGCTGCCACCTGACTGCCCAGTGAGCTGTTGCTGAAGTTTAGAGTACTGTTCGGCTTTCTTGAAATACTCCTGTTTCATAAATAAAGAAAACTTAAGGGTTTGCTAGGTCTCACAATACTCAAATCTCCCCAATGCATTGTGGCACATAGTACGGCATGGCTGGTCAACATAGAGCAGCAGCAAGTCAAACCTTATCAGAGCATTTGGCTGCATCTACACAGACGTTAACAGTAACTGCCAATGAGAGCATGTGAGTATGGGATCCAAGGTATTGCAACAAATAATGTGAGTACGCACAGACACTTCCTGTCGCGCCGAGCTCCTCTGAGATCTTAAGCACATATAGTAAAAGTTAATTAAGCACACATTCGAAGCATTCTATGTGTGCTTCACCCTATAATGAGGACTTGAAGTCAGCTTGGCAGACCTAATGTGGGGCACGATGTCACGAGACACAACAACAGCCGGTCGGCTGGAGCTAATAATAATAATAATAATAAGTTTGCTTTTCAGCACTCTAAGAACTTTCTAAAGTACTTTCGAGCCCTTTACAACACAATGCAAGAGAATCAGTTCATAGTTTTTAGGGACATACCTAGACACAGTATCAAGCATGGAAACTAGAATCAAACTTAAACCATCGTGCAAAAGCAAACATGGACACTCATGGCTACCGGTTAGAAGACCCTTTAGGTAGTTACCTGCACTGTGGCCACTGGTTAGAAGGCTCTCCAGCTAGCTACATGCACATGAATCGTGCACAGGTACTCAAGCGAAGCACACCCAAGCAAACAGAAAGGAGATGCACGCCGGGGGAGCAAAGGGAAAGCTGACCGGAACCAATTCATCATTATACAAAACAAGGTTCCAAGGTCATTGCAGGTGGTGACCGTAGCTGGAAGCCATTTCCAGACTTTCGGTTCATATGAGCTGAACACTAGATCACCAAAAGATTTCAATGTAGCGCGAGGGACAACGAAATGCAGTGCCAGTGATGCCCGGGCGATTAATTAAAGTGTTTTCATTAACACGGTATGAAAACGTTCAATAGCTGGACGATAAATTAGCAAAGTACCGATCGTTCAAAGGATATCTACCACCGAAATGATAGAGCAGAAAAACTTTGCCTCGAGCAGAAATCGATTCGGAAACAGCTGATTTTCTGGGCCCACTCGCTCAGCCGATTGAGCTATCGAGACACGATTCTCCAGATCTCTACACAGGGCTTGGAGCATTGGTCTCGACTGCCAACTTAGGTACTATAGCAGAATCTGGCTATACTGCCTGCGTGAATGCACGCTTGTGCTTTAACTGCAAATAATGAGTCCAGCTACAACCACGGTCTTGCTTAAGTTTCCTGTGCACGAATAATTCGGTCAGGGCATGCAAGGTCGGCTACAGCCAGCTTCTGGTGCCTGCCTGGACGACAGAACCTGCCTCTACGGTCGCTGCTCAAGCAGTGCCTTTGGCACCCGGCTTACTGGCTGGCTGTAGTTGCTGGCTGCTCAGGCTAGCTGCCATACCTGCTTAGCCTTGGTGAGGCTAGCCAGCCCCTTCATATAGGGCAGCTGGATCTTCTCAAAAGCATCGCGGCACTCCTTGACCTCTCGAAGGCCCCCGAGAGGCAGCTTGTGGTAGTTGCTGCTGCGAAAGCTGAAACGGGCAGTGAGGAGTCGATCGGGCTAAGGCAATGCGACGGCCCGGTCTATGGGTGATGTCAGCCACAGCGGTCAGCTGCTGCTGCTGCTGCAGAAGAAGAGACTGACAACGATTGGCAGCTGAAAACAGTTGCAGCTCATTGAACTGACTAACTGAGCTCATAGCTTGAGTCGCAACGGGTCTTTGGTCGAAAGTGGCACCAAAGTCCACAGAGTCCTTGAATAACTTGAAAAGGATCTGCTTATTCACTGCGACTTGGACAAATGGTAACATGCTCCCAATTCTTGACCGAGATCATAGAGTCTACTATAGATTAACTTGTCTCATTCAAAAACCTAGCCCCACCCTCAGCCAGACTGGTATCAAACCATATGCATACAGACGAACGGCTCGTGATAGGGGGTATAACAGATCATCACGAGGTGCCATACAAGTCTCGGATAAGTTGTGATCCATCTTGGGTCCGTGCTGGGCCCCCTCAAAATGGAATTTGAAAAGCAAATACCAGCCATTTGATTAAGATGCACACAACCAAGCAGGTTTGATCTTGGGGAAAAGGTCAAACTTTTCAAGCTGTTTCTACTTAGAAAATCATTATTTACACTGCAAGCCGATGAAGCCACAGTCACTAAGCTCACCGGAAATTCTTCGCGTCAGCTGCAAAGTGGCGACCCGCTGATCTCAGTGCTGACCACCTGCTCACTCAGGTCTTCCTGCTCACTCAGACCTCAGCTTTGAAATCTTATTATTGCAGTAGAGTTTCGAGCCACTCATACACTTGCTCCAATGCCTCAAGTCATCTGAATGTGCTTCTAACCAGCTTGAAAGGCTTTGGAGACTGTGCCTCTAACTCTGATGTTCCCTAGCCTGAAACTCACTCCTGAACTAAAGTTGAGATATCCCGTAACTAAACGACATTTAAAACGAAGCTAAGAACCTTGCTCGAATTGTTTTGCGTTAATAACAATAACGCATCACGTATAGCCTTCTAAAAGTGCATAATCTATCTCAAGGTGCGTTAGAATTTATTGCAAGGGAATGAATAACCAAGTGTGAGTGACGTACATGGTACCAAGAAAGCAAAAGTAAACATGGATCATGCATAGGCCAGCATGCTAAAGCTACCATTAGGACACTTATGGTTACCGGTTAGCAAAACTTGCAGTTAGTAACATGCACCGATCCTTGCGCAGGTAAGATGGAATTTTGAAATCGTTTCGATGCTTGATAGGGAGCCAGAGTGCAGCTCAGACAGAAGTGGTGTGATTTGGCAACTATGCTGGTGAGGACCAACCAGCCGAGTCAGAGTTATGCACCAGTAGCATACGGTTAAGGGCCCATGCCAGGAGTACTGAATAAGGACAATTGCAACAATCGATTGACAATACCGCAAAAGCCTGAAATAGTTTGGCTGTCATTCTCTTATCGCAAGCCCTGCTTCTGCTAATGTTACTCGGCTGGAAATTAGGCAGCCGAGACAGTGAAAGAACGCCCTCATCTAATGACACATCGCCTCGGTAAAGCATGCCTAGATTATTGCAAGATGATTGTGGAGTTATACTAGCTGAATCAATTTTAAGGTTTACGTCTCCTCACTTTCGCATGCCAGATTTTCCCATTATTATTAGTTTGGTCCTATCATCATTGAAGTTCAGGAAGTTAGTAGCCATCCAAAGACGAATGGCTTCGATGCAGGCTGCAAAGAAGTTAATTGAGTCGCATGACGAACGAGATATCTAAGGGTTGGAGGAAAGGTAGAGTTTTGTGCCGCTATCAGCATAAAAGTGAAATCCAAGACTGTGCCTGGCGAAGACATAGGCCAGAGCACACACAGTGCCAAAGACCAAACCATGAGTTAACAATTACTTTAAGGATGACTGACCCTAGATGACTGACAGTCGCTTACATTTGCACTCTAACTTCTCCAGCCGATCTAAGACTTAGCCCGGTTTAGCACTGTGTCCATGATAGATGGGCACATGGCTAGGTGCTACAGAAGGGTGTGCTAAGCTTCGATTAACTGTGGCTCGATTTAACTATACTAACCAGCAGTTCAGGGAGGCCACTTTCTAGTTGCTAGCGCACGGCTGTAAAATTGACGGTTGGAAAGAGCAGCGACAAGCGTGCGAAGTCACAAGCCTGACAATAGAAACCTGCTGGCCTGTCGTTGCTGTTGGCCACGCCCACCAGAGTCCCATACTACAATCACGGCTGCATTTTCTGCTGCGGCTGTGTCTGGAGGCGAGCAGTCTGCTAAATATCGACTTGGCACACTCTAAAGCACCTTATATCATGTTGGACTAGCCACTCTAATTATCCTGATGCTGAACGTGAGCTGAAGCTAAACAGCTAAATATTGAAAGCTGCCTTATTGGTTACGTCAGCTCGTCGTGTATGTTTCAAGAAGCAGTAGCAAAGGTTTCAGAAGGCTGTGTGCTTGTCATTATAGCAATCGTTTCCAATATACAAATCATCTGTGCCAACGTGCCAACATAGATGCAGTCTGAGAAGATCAGACCCCTAAACACTACAAAAACTCCAGCTGACAACAGTCATTGTAAAGATGACAACTCGGCCCTTCTAAGCCAATGCTCGAGTTCTATAAGCATTCTTTGGAGAGCAAAAAAATGAGTTAGATTGAGACTAGCACCAGCTTCTATTCCAACACAAAACCGTGGTCGCCAGAATATCCGACCCTGTGTTGCCAATGATTTCAGGCTGCAGAAGACCAGGGAGGGCACACAGTGATATTTGGGCAAACTAGCGAGCCCATAATAAGCACGGTTTTTTGCATTGGTTGCACCGACAGTCCGAAAGTGATAGGCGACCCAGGTCGTTTTCCTACACAAGAACATTCATGCAACACAGATAAGTTTCCCCTTAAGATCTATATTTGTTCTTGGCAATTATTCATATATGACGGAAAGGAGAATGTCAATTGTTCCCGATAACAACAATAATTTCAGCATGCATGAGCTCAAAAATAACAGCTCATAAAAAAGGAGCACGGAAAGTCGAATGCTAGAACAACCAGAAACGACGTGACTGAATCTTTAATGTAATTTTTATATAATTCATGTGTATAGCACCTTAACAGAACTTAATCTCTACTCAGGCGCTCCAAATACGCCACAGAGCCTACGGCCTTGGTCATCAAATACATTTACCTTGACCTTGGTCGAGATAAGTACCTTAACCACTGGGCTATATTAACAACCCTAATCGATTTCCTACTGTTAGTAACCGCAGGAGGTCGGTGCCTGGCAGCCTACCAGAGCAGAGTTAAAACGGGATGTTTTCCACAAATTCCTTGATGGCTGCAGCTTAGTAGCATTGGGCCCCACCCAAGGAGCCCAACTCTATAAGCAGACATATTGAAAAGCTGAAATGAATAAGCTAAGTCTGAGGGCGTTCTGTTGTGATTCATTCGTCTAATGAGCTTACTAGGCAGTTGTGTGTGCACCTCATAGTATTGCATTCAGCCAAAGGCGAGGATACGGAGATTTAAATCGCATTTTGTATTTGTGTAACTGGGACCAATTCAGCTCGTGATATCACCTGGATCTTGCAATTTGTAATTAATGGCTTGACATGCACACAAAACTCATCTATAGTCAAAAGCACTCATCAATCACAGTTAAGTGCCCTAGGGAGGTTTACATTCCAGACTCAACGCACTATGCACAAAAAGTGTTGCTATTGGGTAGCAAGCATTATTTCCTAATTACTTATGCTTCGAAATTATATAAAATGGCCACTGTTACCTCAAAACTTTGCTTTTGTGACCAGGACCGTGATTAAATAAAGTGTACCAATTTGTAATGAGTAAATGGACAAATTTGCATCCTGAAGTTCAGTTAGTTCAAAACATAAGAAATGAATCAAAATGAACTGAATTCACACTGCAGCAATACATGTATGACCCCAAGACTTGGAATTAACATTTTGGTGTTTTACATCACACGGTAAATCACCCGAATCAGCCGGTAAATGCAGCCTCACACCGTGCTATCACTGTACTGTCTTAAGGAGAAGTTTCAAAGTCCAGTAAATCTTGATGAAAGCTCTGCCCTGGCTCCACTGAGTTTAGGCCTGAATTTATCACTACAAGCATCAATGACGTTGACATTGATGGACGTCCTGAAGCCCATCGTGCTCTATCCCCTCACATTGGTCTCAAAAAGCTCTAAATAGTTTTCCTTTGCAGCAAATGTAAAGCATCTAGAAAGAGACTTAGTTCTCTGAGGGTGCTTTATCAAGTGTATTATTATTACTATTATAAATAGTTTTCTGCCTTGCTATTGCCCAAGAAGCCCTCCCCCAAACCACTACAACAAAGGGTGCTTGAAGGCTGCTGTCTTCTTATTCAAAGAAGCGAAAAGTTATTCTGAGTTAGGCCCAGTTATAGGAGTAGTGAGTAATGGTAGCATCACCTTGCAGCATGCCACCAGCGGCTCCTCGCGTGAAATCGGTGCTCCCACTGAGGGCTCGGTCCTCTGTGGCCACACCAGCCACTGGCTGGGGCAGGGGTGGGCATGGCAGTCCTACCTGACCCAGATGATAAGAAAAAACTCGGTAAAATTGCCTTGGAGAGCCTTCAGACATGCCGCCATTTTGACGTTTCCGTGACCTCCCAGCCAAACTCGCCGTGCCTCTAGGCCTCCTACAAGGTCTCTATGCTGCTGCTATAATCCTGTTTGAAGTGCACTGGGTGAGCCAGGAGAAGAGAGAAGTACTTAATTCCATTAAAAAAGGCCATGCTTTGAGACTCCTGATTAACGAACTGTCACCGATCAAGCCCGGTAACTCCGGTTACTGGCGATTCGTGTTGCTTCGAACAGACTGATCACAGAATCACTTTCGCAGAAGCAAAGCCCGTCTGGACAGGTGAAAAAGTTTACGAAAGTCGGGTGGTACTTCCACCTATTTGTAGCTTTCACACCTTCATCCAACAAAATATACTACCTCAGCCAAGATATTAAAACGTCGGTATTAAACTTGGTGAGACAAAAGATCGCTGGTTCACTCTTTGAGGTATTTTTGGTTACAAGAGGATGAACTTCAAGGAGTCACTCAGGAGTGATTGCTGCCACAAGCCGTTTGCCTGCCAGGCAGACATAATCCTAAGCATCGGTCCGGCGAAACCGAAAGAATGCCGGCTGCTAGCAAGCTGCACCGGACTATATTTTGACCTCTCAGAGAGCATACACGAGGTGCCGTGCGGCTTCGATCCTGGACTTTGATCCTGGCCTGACCTAGTGAAAGCAAAATTACACATCAGGGCACAGGCTGAAACTGCAGCACGTGAAACATTCTATGAGCTGGCGAGGTGCTCCCTATGACCTGAACGCCTAGCACAGACCTACTCGTAAAGCGGCTTAAGCACTGAGCCATCCTTTGCCAACGACTGGGCGGCAGCAAAATGTGCTTTTGCCATTGTAAGGCTCTCCGAGAACATTTCCAACCAAGCGTCCGCCAGTTCGCCGTATTCGGTTCCTGCAACAAAGTCGAAAATATAGGCTTCAAACGAGATGAGAAAACATTAGATCAGAGAAAAAACGAGACCACATCTGATGCAAACCAAATAAGAGCCACTGAGACTAGATGGCACTCACCCAAAGTTTGAAGTTGAAAGTTAGCTGCTTCAACAGCCTCATTTACATAGTGGCAGAAGAGCCTTAACCACTATCGCCAAAGCTTTGAGTGGGCAATAAGGGATCATCGATTGAAGGACTCGAAAGCACGACCTGGGTGAAAGTGAAGAGTGGGCCTCAATGGAATGAAGTGAACGGCAGCCTCAAGCTGCCCTGCTGCTGCTGCTGCTGCTGCGATGGGCGATCGCAGCTTTAGACTGAGTTGGACACTGTGGCGATTGGAATGTGGAGCAGCCATGATTTTCGTTACCTTCTTGGTGGGTAAATTATTACCAGCTTTTCTTCTGTGGGAGTGCGACACTGCACTGCACACAGCAGCAGAGAGCTAACGGCATTTAACTGTAGTCAGCACCCACAGTTCCTCAATTACCTGTGACTTCTATCTTTTTGGCACAGCATCGTAACTGGATCAAAATCAAATGAATTTGCCATTGACTTTTAGTGAGGGCACTCTGTAAGTCTCAACTTCTGAATTATGCACTTCTGCACATTCCTGGTGACATGATAATAATAATAATAATAATAATAATAATAATAATAATGCATTTGATATATCGACCTCAGAGAACTCGATCTCTTTTTAGGCACTTTACATTTGCTGCAAAGGAAGCAAGGTCGAATGGTTAGTGATAGCATGCTCAATAAACGACAAGAATAACAAGGTTAGGGGTGACATGCACAGGCTCAGCATGCAGGTTTGGTTACTGCCACCTTGCACAGTGTCAGCCCGAATAAACACACAAAGGTAGAATCACAGGGACCCACTAAATGCTGTGACAGATAGATGCGTTTTTAGTTTTTTCTAAATGTGGACAAGTCAGGAGATGTCGTGACTCAAGTCAGGAGTGAGTTCCAGGCTTTGGCAGCATACGAACTGAAGGCACGGTCTCAAAGGATTTGATATTTTTACGAGGTATGGGTAAACAGTTAAATGCCTAAAGCGGGCGGTACGATGCTTAGACCGCAGGGCAGTAGATCTGTGCTGATTTTGAGCTTTATAGTTTTTCGATTACATAAATCACACTTGGTTTGCCCATAGCCAGTAAGAACTTTTTATCGTCATTCAATTTGAGAAATTTGACTGCAAACTATGTCCGGTTGTCGGGAATACATGAAGCAATGGAGTTGAGAGGATTCAACATTCTGGAGGTCTGCTACGCATTATAGCAAAGGAAAAACTGTCATTTGAATAAAAGTTAGAGCCTAGATTGTGCTCGGCGATCGCATCGACAAGAAGGTATATGAACTTTGAAAAGAAGCGGACCAAGCAAAGAGCTCTGAGGTACATCGTACAATAGTTCATCGGATGAACTTAGTCCGGTCACATCAATGAACTGGATTCTCACACCGAGATAGGACTTGAAACATTATAGTGCTGTGCCAGTGAGGACTAGGCGAGATGGCATACACTCGAGAAGCACTTGGTGATCAATGGCTTTAACTGTGGCTGAAATATTAAGCAAAACAAGCAGAATGACGACCTAAGTCTTCATTCCAGATAAGGTCGATATACACCCGAAGCTATGCTTACTCTGTGGTCTGAGTAATTAGCTCTGAAACCCAGACTGAAACTCACTTTCTAGGTTTGACATTTCAACATATGAGAACCGCTGGTCAAAAGCAACTCGAGCCAGTGCCTTTAATGTGAACCGTAGAAGGGAGACTGGGCAGAAGTTGCTCAAGTTATGTTGATCTAGTACTGCTTTCTAAATTATTGGCCTTACTGCAGCCGTTGAAAGGTTATGAGAAATGACCTGAGGCTACTGACATATTTATGTTAGTTGCGCATGGCATGTTATGGCAGCAACAGATCTATGCGTAATATAAGTAGGACAGTGGGATAGGAATCTAGAGGACCACTAGTCTTCAATGACTAGGAGATAAATTTTAGGATGAGGTCACTCAAGGGCTCCTTGAATGTAGATTAAAATCCTGCACGGAATCGGGTGAGAGGAGTCCTGTAGAGTTGTTATCGAGGGACAGGAGTCCAGAGAGGATACTGCTACCTTACGGATGGACTTTCTGACCTTGCCTATCTTGCTAACAAATAAGCCAGAAAAGCGATCAGCTAGATCACCACAAGGATCACTCGGTAATGAACTAACCTCGGAGTGGTTAAGGGTATCGTTGATATCAGCACTTTTTGCTATCCAACAATATTTTTACAGAATCTAGACTCAGCCTTTGCTGAGATCAATTGGTATGATCTACAGTATTATTTGTATGCCTGGCGATGGACAGTCAGTTCTGATCTCTTGTATGCTTTCTTAAGCTCGGCATTAGTAGGCCGAGCTAGGTTAATGTCTGTAGTAAACCAAAAATAATCTGTGTGTCATCTGTGCATCTTAGCGTACTGACTGCAACAACCAGCGATGCTTCCTTCTAGGAGTTCTGGTCTACCCACTATGGGTCTACAGGCAGAGCATTCTAGCAAGGTTTACAAACGAATTGCAGCCTGCCGACTATCACATATGGTGCCCTTTCACCTGCAGCGATCGTCTAAACGATGCTCTTGGAGTAGCACGAAACTCCGACCATGCACCAACGTTAGCAGGCACGGCTAATCTCCGAGGGGCTACAAATAGGTTGCAAAGTTAAGTATATGCGAGTAAATGTCAAGGATTACACGCAGCCTGTAGTTATTACCTAAGCACCTTCGTGTGCATGCACCTGCTTACACTATGCCTGCTGCTTGCGGATGCTACCACCAAACATTTGGTAATGCTTTATATGAAGAATCTGTAAAGTTTCTAGAGAGAGATTCATTTCTCTAAAAGTGCTAAGCAAATTACTTATTATCATTAGTGGTACAAGAAAGCCTCAGCCAGACGTCAAAAAACTATGACAGTTATAGCAAACGATTCTTCGACCCAGCATCGGTTGGCTAAGGTGCACATGCATAGGTGCTATACTGACGATGCATCCACAGATGCTGTTGCTACTCACCCTTGGCAACGGTGCTCTTCCACCGGTCAGCCCACTCCTGTAGCTTCTCGGCATATTTACTCTCTATTTCTGCTCTCTCTTTGACCATGTGAATGAGGTCGTCACATGATCTGAGGGCATAAGAGGCTGCAATTTATGCTAGTGCTGCTCACGTAGCTTGCTCGTGCACATGGTAGTTTGACAATCAAACAAGCTCAAATAGATGCAAGACAAAATTTGAAAATAAAGTATTAAGCCAAATGACACAGATTCTAACTGGAGATGGTGTTATGCATCTGTTTCTGCTCAAGTGCTTGCAGTAAGTACACCCCCAACCTCCATTGATTGCCAATTTCATCTGCCAGAAATAATCATACATTTAATGATGAAGCAGTGTTTTAACTCGACTCAAAAAGAAACCAGTGAAACATGCCTTACCTCTCAGTACCACATTGGGACCTATCCAAACAATAATACAACTGCAGTGTTTTCTATAATTAATTGCACAGGCAAGTGAATTCACTGTCGGTGAGTGAGCTCTATTTTGTTTAGAGATGAGCAGATCTCCAGTTGAATAGGGAAGACTATGGGTAGACCTTTCGAAACGGTAAGCTCAGAGAAGAGACACGGTAATGCAGAGTCCCCAGCATATTTAAGTGACCGATACCTATCGACCAAGTGCTAAGGTTTAATCGGTAGCACTGTGCAATTTTCTAGGGATAGCGGGTATCAAACGTGAACTGACAAGCATCAGTAAAAGAAAATTTAGATCTGATAAGAGTGGGTGTTACTCTTGGCTGTGACCATGTACACATTCCCTGGGCTGGATGGGAGAAAAGAAATAAAAGATGGACGCTATATGGCTCCCCCGTGAACAAGTAAATGCTTGCAGTCTTGTGGAGGAGACCGATGAAACAATAATATGGTCACATTCATGGATCCAGGGGCTAAATCGGAAGAGTATGACAACAGTGCCAGGTAGCCAAATGATGCACAGAGATGTTTGTGCAGACAGTCGATTCACGTTCCAGTGCAATGCTCCACTGCCAAGAAGGCATCGCTTTCAGTGAAGGGGGCACCATCAAGAGATTTTTTTTTGGGCCATCGTGGCACCGAAACTTAGTAATATAGCTGACTGCTAGATCTAGAAGTGAAACTGGGTTTGGGAAGTCATTCAGTGATGGGTGACAGTTCATGCAGTAAGCAAAAAACTCAAAATGGAGGCAACAACAACCATGATCCAGAACTAGCAAGACGGTGCTGTGAAGCACAATCATTGTCAGAGCTAGCTGTGCATTCTCGTGTTACTTCTCTGGAAGATGTTCTGTTGTTTTCTACTCATGTTCTACCTGCTGCATCTCTTACACGGTTCCTACTTCACAAACGTTTGGGTAGATGTGTACTGGCTGGGCCATAAAATAGGAGCACAGCTTGTGTACTTAGTCAGAAAAATAACTCGGCCGCAACAGGCAAGAATAAAGCTTTATGGTCAACAGCCTCATTAGCGTGGCAGCAGAAGACCACAGGTGGCTACGATCACTGCTTGAGCCTGTGCATGTCACTCCTAACCATATTATTCATTTTGTTTGTTTTTCAAGCATGATTTTACTTACCATTCAATTGCATTTCACTTTGCAGCAAATGTAAAGCGCCTAGAAAGAGATTAAGTTATCTGAGGGCGCTGTATCAAGTGCATTATTATTATTCTTATTCTTATTATTATTATTAACCATTATTGAGGCTGAAGCATTGTGCTATTCCACATTCACGACTGCCCCCAGGCAAATGCCTCTCGACTAAAACAGCTTTTACGACACAAAATTAAAGCCTGTTCCTTGGTCATATTATTCACCAATATTTGGCTAACGAATAATAAAAGTGACCATAGGCTAATCTGCAAACTTAATTCAAAGACCATTACCACATTTAAGCATAAAGAATGTTCTCGATATCTGCCAGTATTTGCTGTTACAATTTTTAATTCTGAAAGCAATACATCTTCATATTTTGCATTTAATAAATTGACTATGCAGTATTCCTTTTAGCTCAGTCGCCTACTCTTCCATGCCTCACTCCTATTGCACTATCTAGCTGTGCCTTTCCCAATCTGTGTCATGAACAATACCACATACACACTGCTTCTGCAAGGGGTCACTCCTTAGCTGGAAGAACTAGACAATCATTCTGATCAATTAGATCCCAGTCGGCTTGATTTGGTTTCGCAACGTGGGTCACAAGGCAGAAGCCTTTGTGCCATCTTCTTAATAAGAAATTCTCAGCAGCATCATTATCTGACAAATTTCTGTCACTGAAGTTCATTCAACTCAATGAATTGAAATCTTCGTGGCGTTCTGAAGTTTGTACTGTCAAATGTGTTCTTTACTCGCTCCAGACCTCAGAGTTAGCAAAAAGATACAAAACTAATTGAGTGTAGCAAAGGCTAACCTCATAGGCATCAATACTTTTCCAAAAAATGAACGGTTGAATAGTTTGTCTTTCACCTATATTTTTCTCCTAAATAATTTTCATTTCAATAATTAAAAGCTGTTACTCCGACTATAATCGCACAGCTCTATATCTGAAGCATCATGTTGGGGCTGGAGTCGCCTTTTAATTTCAAGCGAAGTTGAACTGAATTCGCTACGGTACAATACATAAAATGATTGCAAAGAAGACCTCTAGAAAATTGAAATTTGTATAACTTGCATATAATAGCAGGATGTTCCACGTATCTAGAAACTTGTCGAGCATTGCAGATGACAACCCAGCGATGGCCCTAGTAGAAGTTATATCGAGTACAGCTATCGGCGATAGTACTTTACACTTACGTCTTCCCATTTTCTATGCGCTTGACTGTCGCCTCGTACTGTCCGGCATCCCAAAATGTTTTCCCTTCAGCGGTATTTGATTTAAGCCCAGATCTCGCAAACTGCATGCTAGAATAGCAGACCGGCGACCGGCTTTATGGGTAACAGCACTTCCGGCTAGTGGCCCCAATTGTTATTGGGTACGCACAGCTGGGCTAATTGCACCCTTGTTTGAACCAAATCCAGAATCCGTATGCGCTACAACATGTGAATCGGTGACCAATGTGTGTGCCTTTTGCAAGCGTGAAAGTAAAATGAGATTAGCCTATATATGTTTGCTTTGAAGTACCGGAAGGCAGCCGTGAACTCTATTCCGGCCATCTCATGAAGGTACGTCACTTTATTAATTCCAATTCAGCTTAATACTCGTGCGACGGAATATACTGCTAAATTCGGCACCTGAGTATTTCAAATTTCTTAGCATTAGAATGTAGCCTTCAATGAATTGGCTGTGCATAGCATATAACCGGTCTTTTAGACTATGCCAAGCCAGCTCCTAGATTGGTCTGCCGTAAGTTCTCTAGTTCGCAGAGCCCGGGCTTAGATCTTATTCTCGCCAAAAGAATGCACGCATAAATTTTCATGCTATAGACAAGGGGCCACTTGAAACCATCGAAGGGAGATTTTGCTCTTACCTTGTATCTTAACGACCTAAAGCCGGAAACTATGGTCGGTCGACACGGACTGATGGCTAGGTTTTTTAGAACGTGCTTTGCAAATATAACTGCTGCAACAGTTAAGCTTCGGTCTGAATTGAAAAAAATTCAACGCCTGCTTTCGTCAAATTAGGTAGTCCGCTGACAAGTACTCCAGGTACTATAAATATCATTTATCTTCTGAATGTTTTTGCACTCTCAAACACCTCGCTGCCACTTAGCTTATGCTGTCACGTACGTACAACTGTGCTACACTAGTCAATGGCGATCATAACCAGCAAGGTTTCTTAAAACTAACGAATACGATCACTGCTGTTAGGTAGTGAGCTGTTCATGACCTCACGTGACATTACGCAACTTTCCAGAGTAACGACCACTTAATCTTTTGGAGTCATGTGTATGTCTGTCACCGAGTATGAGTTTGAATTTGCATGACCAAAAATCACGAATTAAAATACTTTCAAAGGCTAGCTGTACAATCTGCCGTACTGGCAAAATTATGATCTCTGTACTGCGGCCCGATTGCGAAGAAATGTTGGCAGTGCATCAGACCATGTATCGGAAATCGATGCTTTAGCTAATGTAATGTAATGTATCTTCGTCTGTAACTCCACAGAGTCATAAAGACCATGTGGGTGTTACGCAGGAGAGTTTTGTATAGCGCACTCACAGCCTAAGCGGCTTTCGGTACGCATTCGGTACCCAACAGACTTCGTCTCATACAACAAAGAGAAAGTGGGAAGCATAGCAGAGTCAGGAGAGCAGTTGAGGTAGTGAGTAGCATGGAAGTAGCAGCTCGGGACCGCTGAGAATGATGTGCCATAGTCGGCAGTATGAGAGTAGTTGTCGTTGCGTAAGAACGCATCAACAAGAATCGTGTAATATGATTGAATTTGGAGCAAAATAAAAATGTCCATAAGGTTAAAAGAATCCTATCTTGTTTATTGGTTCATTTAAGATTGTGAACAGCCAATAATGGTCAAAGCAGCAGTAGTTGACTGTTCATCCTGTCACACCTCGGCAGATCGACACGATTCTGTTAGCGTTAAATCGTCTAGGAGGCCAGTGCCTGCAAAAAGGCCAGCCTCACTACACGTGATGATGCAACATTGCTGACATCAAAAAGTTTTATCAAGCAGTTTTAGATTAATTAAAGAAACCTCTTGTGTCGACACCAGGTTTAACTAGGCTTTCTGTAGTCACTGTGTGCCACTTAACACACGGCCTCACAACGTCTCGACAAGGCTGGCCGGCACACAATTATCCAACAGTCGCTGGTGCCCTTAGCTGGCTGCGAATGATCCTTCTACCCTAGCTCGTTCCATACAGCCCGACAGACTGTCTCATATTTTCTTGCATCGGAGATTGTGTCCAAACGGTTTGACTCCGGCTTGGGCAAGTTTTAGTTACCTTGGCCAAGTTTTGGCTGCAAAAATTACCTACACAATTGCTCTTCGAATCGCACGCCAAAGCCACCTTTATAACTAGATTATATTTGCACTGTCAACTGACAGTAAGAAACATTGTTTTGCTTCAGAATAAATATGATATGCGTATGCATCTAAATGTGAGATTTTTCTTGATATCTTGGCATCAAAATAGCCGCGAGCTGTAAGCCAGAGTTTGTTAGGATCTTCCTGTGGTTGTCATGTCGACATGAGACACAGTGATAGGCGAATAAGTGCCAGCATCAGGTCGTAGCACCAATTTTCAGATCTTAGGAACAACTGACGATTCTTCGGCATATTGATCATCGGAGCAGAAGCCTTCGTCGATTCTTGTGTGCATACCACACTTGACGAGACAGCGAACAAGACAGAACGATGCCGAAAATCTGAAAATAAATGACAGGCACCTCCATTTAGAATTTTTCAAAACTTTTTGCTAGCTGTAACTCATCGAAAATCTGAGCTATTCAAGAATTCGCACGGTTTGTCATAGAGGTATGTGCTGCTATGCTTATCACTAGTCATGAATGGATTGCTTGCCCTATTGCTACGCACCAGACTCTTCACGACAACCATTTGAAAATTCAGCTAGTGATGTGAAATGCAATTTTTTTATCTTTTTCCCTGAAAACGATCCTTTCTGAAGAAAAGATCCAACTTAAAGTGAAATTTTAGTGTTTTTTTTAGGAAACTTGCTTGCTAAAGGTGAGGATGCAGGCACTGCAATTTTATTTGGCCCACCAACAATGTCAAGGTAGAATATCTGAAGTAATTAGTAATCTGACTGTGGCAAGGCTACAAATTTGAAGTGTAATGAAAATGTTCACATATGTGGACAATGGATCAAGATAGGAAGACTTGGATCATCCATCCATTGCACTAGCTCAAGCAGACAGTGGTAGCATGTGTAACTTATTAGCTTGGACCATGGCAAATGGTAGCTGAGCCAGTTAACCAGAGCTTCAATCCCACTGCTCTGCTCATCTCGTGACCACTGAAAATCAAACTGAAGTATGGGTTAGCTGGCTAGCTGCTAAAGGTATATGCTGCCAACAGCTTTGTTTCTGGGAGCCGTAGTGATGTAACACAGCAGCTTTTAGATTGGCAAAGCTCAGCTTACCGATTTCTTCCAAAGCTTTCTTGACTGTGTCATTGCTAAGCACTATTCACCAGTGGAATAGGCCTTTTCTGCTTTCCCTAAGACATGCAATGCTTCGTATACAGAATTTCCGGCAACATACCTATGCAGACTGAGCATTCAACGAATTAAATTTGTAAATGCCACTTGCTGCCCCAATGGCAAGGCTCATTGGCGGTCTTTGATTTGCTACATCCTCACTAGATTTGATTTTTTTATTCCTTCAATCGATGAGTGGTGTGATTCGGTCGTGGGAAATGCAATTGCTTGCAAATCATCCTTTGCTTGCAAATAATGTAACGACCCTACTGCTCCAAGTGTAGTTGTCTCTGGAAGTTATAAACTCTGGGCTCGAGCAGATCTGTATAGCAGCTGGTCTAACAGCTGAGAGCACCGGTAGAGGCTAAAGTTCGAGCATCGCATATAACGTACGGCTAACGGAAGAGCTTCGAGCTTGCTCGCTCGAATCAGCAAGGACCGAGCCGGCGGTTAGCATAGCGGCTAACCTCCATGATCCAGAAGCCAAGGCACACTGCGCCAATGATGACGTAGTTGCTGTGTACATTGTTGAATAGTCTTGCAACGCAGCCCTGCAAGGACATCCGGCCGTGCAAGCATGCAAGCGTTGTCAAGCTTTAAGGGAACAAGATTGCACCGTCGCCTATGAGATTCGGGTAGGACCGAGTCGGAGGGCTGACTTCTGCTGCAGCCTGAGCGTGCGTTTAATGCTCCGATGCAAATCAGAGGCGTCGGCAGAGCAAACTTTGTCTTTTATGATCGTAGCTGATTTGGCACCAGCATATTTTGTGGTGCCCTACGAAGTGAATCGAAGTGCTCGAACCTCACCCGAAGCTAAGAAAGCAGAATGTATTTCTACAACCGTATGTGGGCATACGTGTCTGAAAGTGTGAGTTGAGTGTGTTTGCTTGTGCACGTGCTCTCGAATGTGTGTGCAGCATAGTGTGTGTGTGTGTGTGTGTGTGTGTGTACTTTATGAGGTAGTGTGTGTGTGCGCGAATGTGCTCGGGTGCGAAGGCGGGTTGTATGTGGGTGCTACATGCCGGGCATACATGTGCACGCAGTGTACGTGTGCACACAGCAGGAATGGATGGGCGGTTTGCCGTGCTTAAGTGATGGTTTGGTATGGTGCTCATCCCGAGTCAGGTAAAGATGAACGTATTTGATGGTCGAGGTCATGGACTCGAGCCTCAAGGGATATGTGAAGTGCCTGAATAGAGATTAAGTTCATTTATGGTGCTGTAAAGCTGAGTTATATATATATATATATATATATATATATATATATATATATATATATATATATATATATATATATATATATATATATATATATATATATATATATATATATATATATATATATATATATATATATATATATATATATATATATATATATATATATATACCGGGACTACTCTGTGGAGCTTCTTTCTGACATTTCTTTGCTTCATGTATTGGTGGAAGGGCAAAAGTGTTGACAGCCGTCCTCGGACAAACCGGCAGATATAGGATCATTAGAGAGTCTGGAGTAAGGGAATAGATTAGATAAATATAGGTGCAGCCATTCAAACGTCCCGCTATGAGTGTATTATTAGATGTAACTGGATATACTAGACTTTCTCACCATAGACAGAACTGGCAACTTTTTAGGCCAGGATAATGGCTTGGCCTTCACCATAGGCCTTATTATATATGCCACAGATTGCTTACCTCTCTATAAATGTTAGATGGGTGGTCGCTAACGCCACAATACTGCACCATCGTCTTGCAGCAGCTGTCAGGTGTCGAAACGTTGAGCCGCTGCACGTAGATGCTGTCTTTCCATTCAGTGTATGACCAAGCACCGCAGCACTGGAACTGTGAGCAAGTCGTCATTAGAAGCTGCACGAGATCTCGTGTCAAGCTGGAGCTTGCGCAGTCACCGGAACTACGAGGGGGCAAACTTGCTCTGTAGCAAAGCTGGACTGGTCGGACGTGGTGGCAGTGGCTCGAATCTCTCCCACTGCTGGCGGGTCTCCTCCTGTCACTTTCTCTCCCTCTGCCTCTCTCTCTCTCTCTCTCTCTCTCTCTCTCTCTCTCTCTCTCTCTCTCCATCTGCCTCTCTCTCCCTCTCTGTCTGTCAGTCTCTCTCTCTCTCTCTCTCTCTCTCTCTCTCTCTCTCTCTCTCTCTCTCTCTCTCTCTCTCTGTGTGTGTGTCTCTCTCTCTCTTGCTCTCTCTCTCTCTCTCTCTCTCTCCCTCCCTCTCTCTCTCTCTCCCTCTGCCTCTCTCTCTCTCTCCCTCTCTCCCTCTCTGTCTGTCTGTCCATGTCTCTGTGTGTGGGTGTGTGTCTCTGTCTCTGTCTCTGTCTGTCTCTCTGTCTCTGTCTCTGTCTCTTGCTCTCTCTCTCTCTCTCTCTCTCTCTCTCTCTCTCTCTCTCTCTCTCTCTCTCTCTCTCTCTCTCTCTCTCTCTCTCTCTGTCTCTCTCTCTCTCTGTCTCTCTCTCCTTCTCTGTCTCTCTCTCCTTCTCTCTCTCTCTCTCTCTCTCTCTCTCTCTCTGTCTCTGTCTCTGTCTCTGTCTCTCTCTCTCCCCCTCTCTCTCCCCCTCTCTCTGTCTCTTTGTCTCTCTGTCTCTGTCTCTGTCTCTGTCTCTCTCCCCCTCTCTCTGTCTGTCTGTCTGTCTCTCTCTCTCCCCCTCTGTCTGTCTGTCTGTCTCTCTCTCTCTCTCTCTCTCTCTCTCTCTCTCTCTCTCTCTCTCTCTCTCTCTCTCTCTCTCTCTCTCTCTCTCTCTCTCGGGTAGGTATACTATTGACACGAGCAGCTGGGCCAGCAGCACTAGGCCTGGCTCACTAGCTCACCCGCTGCTGCAAGCTATCGATGGCATGAGTCGTCGCCTTGTCCTTGTTCCAGCCCTCCAACATTCGTGAGCGCAGCTGCTTATACAGCTCGTCCTTCAGCTAAAAACACGAGGCTGCGTGTGCTGTGTATGCAAGAGCGCTTCGGCTTAAGCGCTGAACCGGCGAGCATTGAGCTAAATCAGCCAGATTATGACTGATATTGGTGGCTTCTGGGTCTTAGCTCAGGGGTAAATTGTGGGCTCTCCATGACCCAGGTCATTGGATCGAGTCATTCAGTAGGCGATTTTGTATTGCCCACTTCAAGTGGTGGTGAGAGTCGTTAAGGCTCTTCTGGCCCTATAAATGAGGCGGTTAAATTAGATAACCCACTTACTAGTGCTACTGATGCTAATACTGAATTGTAAGGGTGAGGAATCGATCAGGCAATAATCAAATTCCGAGACTGCTTAAAAGCCGTTGCCATGAGATAAGCAGTGAGTTGCCCTTTCCGGGTTGGCTTTTGCATTTGAGCTGGTTTGGGCTCTAGACTAATGAGCCGTTGATGTACATTATGGCCACTGCTGAATGTCTGTAACCTTTTGCTTCCATCAAATAGACTTTCTACGTTATGGATATGGACTTACTATATTAAGATAGTGCTCTTCCTTAACTGCCATGTTTCTACTACTGTTGCTTTCGGAACTGGGAGGAGACTGCATGTGCAAACGAGCTTGTAAAACGTCCTAAAGCTGTATCAATCAGATTTTGGGAGCATAGAGATTATTATTGGTTCATGAATTACAACCTATAGGAACAAAATGAGTCGTGCAGGTATTTAATAAGGGGTCTGCTGTACTCTGGGCGTCGAGAGAGAGAGAGAGAGAGACCTGTACCCAGTGGCTGGAGCTGCGAGCCTGGAGCATGACTGTGGCTTTGAAATATACTGATCTAAACTAAGGATTTTGACTTGTTATATAAGGTTATGTCCGCTCTGAATTCTTAAGTGCTCTGCTACCCTAGCCATACCTGCGCCTATCAAGGAAGCATTTATGTCTCGTCGGCTTAGCGTAGAGGCGCCAGCTTTAGCCTTTAGCTTTAGCCCTAAGCCTTTAGCCTCTGTCACTCTTTGCGAAGGACCTAAAGCGCCATAATAATAATATTAATGCACTTGATAAAGCACCCTCAGAGAACTCAATCTCTCTCTAGGCGCTTTACATTTGCTGCTAAGGAAGATGCAATTGAATGGTGAGTAATATCATGCTTGATAAACAAATAAAATGAGTAACCTGGTTAGGGGTGACATGCACAGGGTCAGCATGCAAATGTGGTTAGTGGCAGCATGCACAGTGTCAGCACGCATAAGAACATCGAGGACGAATCACAGGGACCCACTACATGCTGTCCTAAATAGATGGGTTTTTAAGTTCCTTTTAAATGTGGTCAGGTCAGGGGATGTTCTGACGCAGGTCGAGAGGGAGTTCCAGGCTTTGGGAGCATACGAACTAAATGCACGGTCTCCAAAGGATTTAAGGTTTGTACGAGGTATTTGTAGACTGTTGGATTCCGAAAAGCAGGTGGTATAATGCTTGGCCTGATGGGGTAGTATATCTGAGAGATAGGCTGGAGCTATAGAATGAAGGGACCTAAAAGTGAGCGACAAAACCTTGAAGTCAATCCGTTGCTGAACTGGTAGCCAGTGCAGGTCGGCGAGAAGTAGAGTAATGTGGCAACTGCGACGCTCACGACAGACAAGCCTAGTTGCAGAGTTTTGCACCAGCTGCAATCGCCTGATCGCACATGCTGGTAGGCCAGTAAGCAGTGAGTTGCAGAAGTCGAGACGAGATGTCACGAATGCATGGACCAACTTGGACGTGGTATCATTATCTAAACAAGCCCAAATTTTAGCATTGTTATGAAACTGAAAATAGGCAGATTTGACTGTGGAGCTGATATGATCGTCTAACGAGAGGTCACTTTGGAATATGACACCTAGATTTCGAGCTAATTCCACAGGAGATATACTGGCAGAGCCAATTTTGAGCATCAGTCTTTCCAATTTGTGAATCACACCGGGCTTGCCCATAACTAGTAAGTTAGTTTTATCATCGGTTAGTTTTAGAAAATTTGCTGTCATCCATGTGTGGATGTCAAAAATACATGCAGCAAGTGAGTTGAGTGAATTTGGGGTGCTCGAAGGCTGGGAGGGATCAAGGCAAAGGTACAACTGCGTGTCATCCGCATAGAAGTGAAAGCCTAGATTGTGCTTGGCAATCACATCTGCAAGAGGGAGAGTATAAACCGTGAAAAGAACCGGACCTAGCACGGAGCCCTGAGGTACCCCATATTTCAGAGGTACCTTAGATGATCTTTGATCATTCACGTCAATACTCTGGAGTCTCCCACTGGGATAGGACCTGAACTACTGCAGAGCAGTGCCAGTGATGCCCAGGCGAGATGAGAGGCTCTCTAGAAGAACTTTGTGATCGATGGTATCAAAAGCTGCCGAAAGATCGAGCAAAACAAGCAGAGACACTCTACCCGTATCTGCATTTCTAAGTGGGTCGTTGTATACCCTAAGCAATGCTGACTCTGTGGAGTGATTATCTCTAAAGCCAGACTGGAACTTACTAGCAAGGTGAGAGGTTTCTATATATGAGTTGACCTGGTCCGCCACGACCCGTTCCAGTGTCTTTGATAGGAATGGTAGAAGGGAGACTGGGCGGTAGTTGCTCAAGTTCTCTTGGTCTAGTGTAGCTTTCTTGAGAATTGGCCTGACTACAGCTTTTTTTAAAGGTGCTGGGACATGATCTGAGGCCATGGCACCATCACCAGCCCGGTTTATTTGGCCTAGGTGCTTTAGTGCAGAAGCTGTCAAAGCTTGCTTATACCTCTAGTTTGGCTAGCACCGGCATTCAATGCGGCAGCAGCGGAGGCGGCAGCAGCGGCAAAGGTATAAAATCAGAGGCTACTAAAGAGTAAAAAGCAGGAAAGGTCGTGGCCAAACCTAAAAGGAACAACTCGTGTAAACAACTTTTGCAATACAGTTAATGCATCGTCCTAACAATTCTATACTTTTTCTGTTTTTAGAATCTTCATATCTCATAGCTTTCATTGGCCTGGTTCGGTAGACACGCACCCCTTAGCAAGGCACTGCTGAGGCCACAGCTAAATTCCTAAATTATTATGTATCGGCTATTCATCGCGTCGTCCCTTCCATCTAAAGAAAATTGCTCAGCACATTATGTCAGCAGATCGTGGCACTTCACTGTATTCCGGCACGGACAATGCCCTTTACTCTTTGTTTTTATCTTGATTCACTTCATTTCTATTAAAAAGTATCAATTGACTAGTCCATATGACTTGCCCCTACATTAAAAATCCGGAAATATGTCGGTTTTGCCACGTTCAGACTTTCACTGTGCTGTGATCTGGCTGGTTGGTCAGCATACATTCTTGCAGAGACCAGTTCGTGCCGGAGTTAGTAATTCCCTGCCATCTTCCTCCTTCCGTCTGCATGAGGCGACCCAAGCCTCGGCCCAGCTCAGCTCAGCCCAGCCGAAAGCACTTGCTGCCGTATGTCTCTTGTCACACTAGTGGGCGTGGCATCCAGTCTTGGTTGAGCTGGCGCATTCGCGAGCGATGCAGGGCCTCTGCAGCCCCTCTCTCACCTGGTCCTGGGCCACGTACGCCGAAGCGCCGGCGATCAGCTCTAGCACGAGCACGACTGTCAGCAGGCCAGCCAGCTGCAAAGAAGAAGCGGTCCGTGCAGCCAGCTCGCCAGCGGCAGCTTTGCTGAGTGGAGCTGCGCTGCCGGCGACGATTGGCATCACAGCTGCATGCGCCGATGCTAGCAGCCATAACGGGCAGACCATGGTGGCGGAGGGGGAGGGCCACAGAGGGCAGCAGAGCTGGAGAGAGCCTGGCAACAGCCAGCCTCGGTGGGCAGGATGCAGTGGCGCCGCGGCTATCTGTGTCGCCTGCCAAAACCTCGGAAGAGCGACTAGACACAGAGACTGTGGTGGTAGTGCTGCTGCTGCTGGCAGCAGTGCCACCACCGCCTCTGCAGCCACTTTTGGCAACTGCTGCTGCTTCTGTCAGCCACTCGTGTGCACTGTTTGAACTGCTGGACTGTGCCAATGGAGCTTTAGCTGGCTGGGAAGGCCAGAATAGATGATGGAAAGACTAGCAGAATAGCCGCTAGATGGGTCCTGCCTGTCGTGAGGCACCATGGATGGAGTGAGGGCCAGCTCGGCTCACCATCATCAAGCTGCTGCATTGCTGGAAGCCAGGCAATAAATATGCATTCAATATCGACAGTGAGCCGATCAAAAAGGCAGCCACCGTGGATGCTTGTTCGGGCATTGCTTTAAAGCAAAAGCTGCTGTAATGAGTACAGCCCATGGAATGCCAGAAGATTCGCTTGCCCCACCCCTGCCCCGGGGCTTGGCAAAACCACTCTGAGTTGACCGAGCGCTGAGTGCCTTGCGCCCCTTGAATTGCAGCATAATGCCGCATATCTTCATCTGTAGCCAGCGATCTTTGTTGCTCTGGCAAGCTTTCCGAAGTGTCGCACTCACTGAAAGCCCGGCCGGCTTTCCGTTAGCCAGAAGCCGAGCAGATGCTGAAGTCAGGCGCCAGCTGGTGGTCTCAGCAATTGGTCCCTTCAGTGTGGTCGGGTGAGTCAAAGATTGTCTCCGCGGGTCTAAGGATTCAGGCAGGCGCACTGCTGCGTCCGGCATGAGTGGCCCAGCCTGCTAGCGCTGGCTGGCTGGCTGCTAAGGCACGATCGCTCGCTGATCGGCAGCTGCTGCTGCTGCCGTGAACGACTTGCAGGCACGTCGCAACGAGCTTCTTTGGCTGGCTGCGCGCAACCAGCCCCCACATCAGCAGAGGGCAGCAGAAAGCACAGAGCTCACGGGAGAGCAGCAGAGTACAGAGAGTAAAGCCGAGAACAGGTAGCAGCAGAGCGGACTATGAATATGGCTGCAAGGCTGGTCTTCAAGTCCCAGCGGTTTGAGCACGTGTCACCTTTGCTGAAAGAGCTAGGATGGTTGCCGTTTGAGCAAAGGATACAGAGCAAAGTTCTTATGCTGACCCACAAGGCCCGCCACGGCTTGGCTCCTTCGTACCTAGCTGAACTGCTGCATCAGTTTAAGCCTGTTCGTGCCCTCAGGTCCTGTGTGGACAATAAATTAGCTGTTCCATTCCTCCGATTAAAGACAGTTGGCGACAGAAGCTTTAGCTCTGCAGGTCCTAGACTGTGGAACTCGCTTCCACAATTCTTACGCAACGACATCTACTCTCCAACTGCCGACTATGGCACATCTTTTTCAGCGGTCCTGAACTGCTACTTCTATGCTACTCACTACCTCAACTGCTCTCCTAACTCTGCTATGCTTCCCACTTTCTCTTTGTTGCATGAGACGAAGTCTGTTGGCTACCGAATGCGTACCGAAAGCCGCTTAGGCTGTGAGTGCGCTATACAAAACTCTCCTGCGTAACACCCACATGGTCTTTATGACTTTGTGGAGTTACTGACAGAGATACATTACATTACATTCACACAGAGAGCAGCAGAGCACAGAGAATACAGCAGATCGCAGAGCACATAGAGTAGCAGTGCATACCACGGCGAGAGCGATCCGACTCTCCTGGATGATTCCGTAGCACCCGAGCAGCGCCGTGCCGGCAGCGAAGGCACCGGCGACGAGCAGAAGGTATATGGCCAGGTTGCACCAATGCGACAGCAAGGGCGCATAGTCGTTCTTCTCCACCATGGCGTAAGTGCCCAGAGCCAGCAGCGTGGCGGCCGAGAGCTGGAACAAGCAGACCGGACGAATGGCAATCGGCTGCTGGGGCTGGGGTTGGGGCAACAGTCGACACTGCAACCAAGCTTTATGAGGTTGATCGTTTAGCTAACTGGTCTCCTGCATCCTGAACCACACTTTAGTGGGAAATCAATTGCTTGGGATTGCCGATTGAAGTTGAAAGAGCATCCGGCGAGAGGCTGCATCAGTCACCACGCATTACCTGCTATGCTATGGAAGCTTGTCGGAAGCTGAGCGCCCAGTTCGTAGCACTTGTAACTTCATTGCGTTTGCCAAAGCTGTGGACATCAGGGACAAACGATGGCAACTAACACCTATGCAGCAATAACCCGGAAAGTGCCTGGACGTGAGGTTGCATCGACTGCAAGAGCTCAGTCTTTTTTAGCACAGAATTGACCTTGGCCGCTGTCTGGGAATGGTCGGCATTG
This sequence comes from Cristatella mucedo, assembly GCA_009760855.2. Lineage (NCBI taxonomy): Eukaryota > Metazoa > Bryozoa > Phylactolaemata > Cristatellidae > Cristatella > Cristatella mucedo. Next base: position 796,134 of record WPIO01000036.1, on the reverse strand, counting down.
GAGCTGCTGCAGCTGAAGGGGCAGCTGGAGCCGAGTTGCAGTATCAGAGTTGCTTGCTGTGGCCAGACAACCTTGGGACTCCTGCTCGGGCTCAAGCACTCAGTCCCAAGACCACTAGCAAGCATTTCTAGCTTTCAATGATTAAGGACACCTATAAATAGCAGATCAGGGGTCTGAACTATCTGATCTGAGCGATTCGAGGAGTGCTGTCACAAGTGAGCAGCATGTATACCAACTCATCAAAGGCCACGTGCAAAGCCCAGCCCATTCCAGATGGCTGTACTTCTCTCTTCCATATCACACAGCCCCCAAGACAGTCCATGAGGTGGTGGGGGAGTCATAGACAAGCTGATCGTAGTAGATTACGAGGAAGAAGCAGAATTGATTGTTGCTTATGTAATAATAATAAAAAATAAGTGTTAGGCAATGCTCTAAAAGAACCAAATCTCTACCGAGGCGCTTTACCTATAACCAAGGGTTAATGACCACAAATTATCATGTGCTGGCAAGAAAGAAATCTGAGCTCTTTTAATAGCCTCGTCTGTAGAGCGACAAAAGAGAAGCCATATCGCCACCACTTCCACTGGACAAGAAATAGGCTGTCCACAGTAGGACTCAACCCACGAACTGAGTTAAGTTGAGCAAGCAAAAGACCTAGCAACAAGCATGCATAAGTTCTCAAGTATAATGCTTAGATAAGCGTGCAAAAGAAAACAGATATGCTTAAACAAGGATGCAACACCACACAAGAAGAAACTTTGAGTCGCTAATTAGTATGACCCCTTGTTAATAACATAGACTGATTCACACTCTAGCAAGCGTGCAATACAAGAAAAAAGCAAGTTCACTAACTCGCAGGGAAAGCTGAACCTAAAAGATGCATCCTTAAACACGACTGAATGAAATATTCTCACTTATCATTTGTAATGCTTTCTACACAGCACCTCTAAAGTGCCTAGAAACAGATTCAGTTCTCTGATGGTGCTATACAAATGTATGGTTATTATTGTTGTTAAATGATGCCAAATCTATCCAGTTTGCGACAGAAGCAGGTTCCAATCTTCGGTGCATTTGAACTGAATGCCCATTCAGCGGGTGCAGTCTCGGATATAGCGCTTCTAAGCAGACTATGTCTCTTATTGAGTAATATTTCAACATTTCCTGACTCACGGTAGCTGACACTTCAGTCCACCCCGACCCATCCATCTTGTGCACCTACCCATAGCCCAACGGGCACAAGACAAACTGTGTGCTACCGTGTTGCAACCCATAATAAAAAAAAATAGTGCATTTGCATAGCCCCTCAGCAAACTGAATCTCGTTCTGTGCACTTTACATATTCGGCTTGAGCTGAAGTTTTTTTTACTGTGATTAGAGGAACAAGCTGATTCCTACAGAGCTACTGCAGGTGTATTTTTTATTGCTGGTCTGCTGAGGTATTTGAGACATAAATATCACCTGCAAGCAGCAGGCAGTGCAAAGTTATCTTATGTGCAAACTGCCTATTTGCATATAGGAGCATCAGGCCAGTAGAGAAAGAAAAAGAATGAAGAGAGAGATGAGAGATAGAGATTGTGTGTGTGTGTGTGTGTGTGTGTGTGTGTGTGTGTGTGTGTGTGTGTGTGTGTGTGTGTGTGTGTGTGTGTGTGTGTGTGTGTGTGTGTGTGTGTGTGTGTGTGTGTGTGTGTGTGTGTGTGTGTGTGTGTGTGTGTGTGTGTGTGTGTGTGTGTGTGTGTGTGTGTGTGTGTGTGTGTGTGTGCATGTGTGTGTGTGTGTGTGCATGTGTGTGCGTGTGTGTGTGCACGTATGTGTGTGAGAGAGACAGAGAGAGAGATAATGATAATAATAATTCACTTGATAAAGCACCCTCAGCGAACTCAATCTATTTCTAGGCCCTTTACATTTGCTGCAAAGGGAAACGAGATAGAATGGTGAGTAATATCATGCTTGATAAACAATAAGAATAACATGATTAGGGGTGACATGCACAGGGTTAGCATGCAAATGTGGTTAGTGGCAGCATGCACAGTGTCAACATGCATAAGCACATCAAGGACGAATCACAGGGACCCACTAAATGCTGTCCTAGATATGTGTGCTTTCAAGTTATTTTTAAATGTGGTCAAGTCAGGGGACGTTGTGCTGCAAGTCGGGAAGGAGCTACAGGCTTTGGGATCATACGAACTAAATGCACGGTCTCCAAAGGATTTGAGGTTTGTACGAGGTATTGGTAAACTGTTGGATTTCGACAAGCAGGTGGTACCATGCTTGGCCTGGTGGGGAGTAGATATGAGAAATAGACTGGAGCGAAAGAATCAAGGGACCTAAAAGTGAGCGACAAGACCTTGAAGTCGATCCGTTGTTTGACTGGTAGTCAGTGCAGGTCGGAGAGAACTGGTGTGATGTGGCAACTGCAATGCTCACGACAGACAAGCCTAGCTGCAGAGTTTTGCACCAGCTGTAATCGCCTGATCGCACATGCCGGTAGGCCTGCAAGCAGTGAGTTACAGAAGTGTGTGTGTGTGTGTGTGTGTCTGTGTGTGTGTGTGTGTGTGTGTGTGTGTGTGTGTGTGTGTGTGTGTGTGTGTGTGTGTGTGTGTGTGTGTGAGAGAGAGAGAGAGAGAGAGAGAGTAGCAGTCGAGAACATAATGGTTGCTCCTGCAGATAGTGTGTTAGAGTAGGTTAGAATGAGCAGCCATTGTCTGTAAATCATGTGATAGCATCATGAAAAGCTCAGGGAGCAAGCAAGGCACTGTATCAAGCTTGGTGATGACCTTCGGATGTTTATTGCTACCGGCTTATTCTCCTACCTGCCTCTGCCCCAATCGTCTCACAGCCAAGTGCAGCTAGCTGCTTGGAGGCTGTTCACTGCACGTTCTGCACGGACCTCACACTTCAGCTCAGCTAGTTAGGTAGTTCAGGCTGAGAGAAGACAGAAACTTGTTGACACTGCCTCTATTTTGATCCCAGATAGCATGCATTCATCGTCCGGGACAGAGCAAACAACAAATTAGCCTTATCATTAGCACTGAAACATAGAGGTCCATACTGACCTAATGGAAATGTGCAATGCTCAGCACATCGAAACGCTGGCACGACAGCAGCAGCAGCTCCAACTAAGTGTGATTTAGAAATCGGAAAACGTAATGCTCAAAATAGGCTCTGCCAGTATATCTCCTGTAGCATCTGCATGAAATCTAGGTGCCCTGTTCTAAAGTGGCCTTTTATTAGACCACCACATCAGCTCTACAGTCAAGTCTTCTTACTTTCAGCTACATAACGTTTGTTAAAATGGAGGCCTGCTTAAACAGGGATAATACATCCAAATTAGTCGGTGAGTTTGTAGGACCCTGTCTCGACTGCAGGAATTCACTGTGTGCTCATCTACCGGCCTGTACATTCAGGTGCTTGGAGTTGGTGCAAAGCTCAGCAGCTAGGCTTGTCTGTCATGAGTGTCGGAGTTACCACGTCACACTACTTCTCGCAGACCTGCACCTGCTCCCAATCAAGAAGCCTATGACTTCAAGGTTTTGTCACTCACTTTTAGTTCCCTTCATTCTCTGACTTCAGCCTACTGATCAGAACTGTTTCCCCCACCAGGCTAAGCATCCTATCACTACGTTTTCCCACTCAA
>WPIO01000036.1:770000-790000 GCA_009760855.2 Cristatella mucedo | reverse complement strand
GAGAGGAAAGCAAATTGAATCCAGCCAACGTCGATGTCACATTGTCTGTCGACTCCACCTTGCCGGACAAGGTTGCGGACGACACACATCTTGATCGTCCAACTTGTGGCAATATTTGTTCCAGGCGACCTTTGCATCAGCAGCCGTAAGAGAGGCTCGCACATAGCAAAAAAAGGTGGCAGCCCTGCTCGTGGCTCGTGTGTCAGGTCGAGCCCTGCGCTGAGGCTGCACAGCAGACCTGTTAAGTTAAGGTAGATGGCTCAGCCGGCTCACCGGCTGAAATGAGTCGCATTCTATAAGTCGCATTCTATGACTGCATTCTATGCAGCACTTTCCACTGACAGCAAGCAGCTGATCGGTGAGACGTGAGTGCACTATGACAGTGAGTGCACTATGGCCCCCCTCCCCCACAGAGGTGGGGGTCGGCACGAGCCAGGACAGTGCAATAGTGAAATGCACTCCATTAGTCAGCAGCAGAGGTGACCGCATGGATGCGATGGCTAGGGTGCCAGGTGTCACGGTGATTCGATTCTGCTCCTTGTAACACCTGGAGCTGCACTAATCTTCGACTGCATCCCTGCAGCGAAAGCTCGGAGAGCTTGCAGCTTCCGACGTGGCACGTGGCAGGGGAAAATGAGTCGCTAGCTGCATCAGGCTTCTATTATTGGGGGGAGGGGTCGGCTTCGAAAGCAACATAGATCCTGCTCTCCATTCAGCCAAGAAGAAACCTGTGAAAGTGCACGGGCGGTGGCTAGCAACATGGAGACTAGGGCCTCTGGACAGAGAATAATAATAATATCGTTCTGGCCGATCAGTGAGCTCGAGTATTCTGAGAACATTCACTGGTCATGATGCATTCTGCTGATCACAGCCATCACAGTGACTGAGCGTCACTGAGCACGACTATAAGCCGGTCAGGAGGCGGTCGGGTCACTTGTGCTTGTGCATTCTTAAAAATACCGAAACACTGCCAAAATGTCTGTTAGCTTAGATTGTAGAGGCTTGAAAAGGCTTGGTATGAGCAGTGCATGTGACATCAGCTTGTGAGCACGTTGCATCACAGAGTGCACAAGAAGATACAGCGCAATATGACCGCCGTGCCAGGCCCAGGGTAATGTAATGTAACTCCGTGTGTAACTCCACAAAGTCATAAAGACCATGTGGGTGTTTGTTACGCAGGAGAGTTTTGTATAGCGCACTCACAGCCTAAGCGGCTTTTGGTACGCATTTGGTAGCCAACCGACTTCGTCTCACGCAACAAAGAGAACGTGGGAAGCATAGCAGAGTCAGGAGAGCAGTTGAGGTAGTGAGTAGCATGAAAGTAGCAGCTCAGGACCACTGAAAATGATGAGCCACAGTCGGCAGTAGGAGAGTAGTTGTCGTTGAGTAAGAATTGTGGAAGAGTTCCACAGTCTAGGACCTGCAGAGCTAAAGCTTCTGTCGCCAACGATCTTTAATCGGAGGAATGGAACAGCTAATTTATTGTCCACACAGAACCTGATGGCAGGAACAGGCTGAAACTGATGCAGCAGTTCAGCTAGGTACGAAGGAGCCAAGCCATGGCAGGCCTTGAGGGTCAGCATAAGAATTATGCTGAGTAGGAACGCAGAATAACCACCAGCCGGCAGCAGTAGTTAAGTTACTCGATGTTTCAATGGCTTGAGAGTGACATGCCTAGCTGGTTTGGCCCAGTGCTCAAGGTGCTCGTCCCAAACAAGGTCGGGCCAAAGTCATGGGCTCGAGCCCTGAACCATACTGAAGCAGCGGAATAGAAATTGAGTTCTCTCTAGGCACTATGCAAATGAATTGTTATTATTGTTAATTATTATTATTATTATTATTATTATTATTATTATGTAACGACTATGTACCTATGCATGTCACCTCTAAATATGGTATTCTGTTGTTATCGAGCATGCTACCATTAATCATTCGAGCATCGTGCTTCCTTTGATGCAAATGTTGAGTGCCTAGAAAGAGATTGGGTTCTCTGAGGGCACTGTAAAAAACAAATTATTCTAAATATGAATATTATGTATGCCAACCATAAGCAGTTTCATGGCTGACTTGGGTGGGCTGGTCAATTTCATCCTGTGCACGAAGAATAAATTGGCAGTTCATGCGCATGTGGGCAACATGTTTTGTGCGATAACTTGTTGATATTTTGCATTTCTATTCCTTGTTTTTAACATGTTTCATGTTTTTATTTATTGGCTGTTATGTCCAAACTATTGGTTGATTCTGTCAAATACCACATTCTAGTTTGGCTCAGTGGTTAAGGTGCTGGCTTAACTAAGGTCTGGCTGAGGCCGTGGGCTCGAGCCCCGAGGCATATGTGAAGCGCCTGAATAGAGATTAAGATCTCTAGGGATGCTATACAAACTAATTATTTATTTATATTTTGAGAAAGCTTTGCAAAGGTCGTGAAAGCAGTCAATTCGTAACCTAGTGGTCGTTCAGTGCAAGCCTCTTGACAACAGCTGGCATCTGAACCTATGTGATGCATTGACCAGGCAATCCCGTTGATTTGCTAAGTAGGCAGGCTTAGTCACACGAAGTTCGGGGAACAGATCTAGACCGGTCGTTGACCGTCAAACTTGAGATCCTTGCTGTCGTGATGCAGCTGCAGACCTAAATGTTTCATTTTGATCATGGCTCCGTGTTCGTTGATGGTGACAGAGTCTTGCCAGATTGGAATGGCAAGATGTGCCTGGTCAGGGAACGTGCAGCCAATTGTGTGTGCTTGTATATGATGCGACTGAACTAAGGCCAGCTTATTTAGTACCTCAAGATCCCATTGCTGGAGGAGAATTTAATAATAATATTATAATGCATTTGCTTTAGTGCCCTCAAAGAACTCAATCTCTTTCTAGGTGCATTACATTTGCTGCAAAGGAAGAGTGGTTGAATTCAATTCAAATATCTAGAAAGACTTAATTGACAGTCACTGAGGGAGATGGAAGAACAGTGAGTTCGAGCAAGTAAGGTGAAGAGATTGCAAGAAAGAGAGAGAGAGCAAGGAGACAATAAGCAAGATGGAGAAAGAGCCCGTGGTAATGTAATGTAATGTATCTCTGCCTGTAACTCCACAAAGCCATAAAGACTATGTGTGTGTTACGCAGGAGAGTTTTGTATAACGTACTCACAGCCTAAGCTGCTTTCGGTACGCATTCGTTAGCCAACAGACTTCGTCTCATGCAACAAAGAGAAAGTGGGAAGCATAGCAGAGTTAGGAGAGCAGTTGAGATCATGAGTAGCATAAAAGTAGCAGCTCAGGACCACTGAAAAGGATGAGCCATAGTCGGCAGCAGGAGGGTAGTTGTCGTTGTGTAAGAATTGTGGAAGCAAGTTCCACAAGTGCATAAAGAGTCGACCCTGAGTTTTAAGTGAGGTGTAGAGGCTAGCACTTTGTGACAGAGGTCGTTGGTTCGAGTCCTTTTGCTGGCAATTCACAATTGCCTGTGCAAGTGAGGGCGATAGCCACTAAGACGTTTCTATGTAAATGAGATTGTTGAGTCAGACGACCTTCACAGTTCTTAGAGAGAGGAAGCAAAGACAGAAAAAGAGAATGTGTAGGCATAAGTTAGCATGTGATTGAACGCGAGTGTGTGTGTGTGTGTGTGTGTGTGTGTGTGTGTGTGTGTGTGTGTGTGTGTGTGTGTGTGTGTGTGTGTGTGTGTGTGTGTGTGTACATGCCCTTGTATGTGTGTGTGTCTGTGTTTGCTTGCATATGCAATGCAGCTTGGTTAAATGTGGATATATCTGTCAGTGTTTGAAAAATTGAGCTGATCACACACCAGTTTAGTTAAGTCATGCCATTGGAGAAAAAAGAATGCCTTGGTACTGTTACTTGTTAGTCATTTTCTGCTGCCTCAGCCTCTCTCCTCCTCCTATTCCTTCTCCTAGCCTCGGGGTCAGTCACCAGCCAAACCTGGCAGTTAGTTTAAGGATAATCTTGTTAAGTCGATGTTGGTGGTTTCTAACAGCTACCCGGCAACCTTGCTGGTTTGTTCAAGGTTTTGTCTTGCCATCAATTAAGTCACCAGAACTATCCAGGTGTTAACAGGCTGGCAGACCTCCCAGACATTCCCGTGTAGTGCAGACTGGTGCAGTGACCACCTAAGGTGTAGAGGCACAGGGGTAGAGCCTGTCAGTAAGCCAATGCAGCACAACAGCTCCAGACCAGTCACTTGCTGAGAGAGCCAGGGTATATCCAGTGGTGTGACTGAGCAGTGGTAGGTTATCCTCGGCTGGCTGCCACATTGTTTATACTGGGTATTCCCTAATTATTATGGCATCAGGAAGCAGCAGTCAAGTTAAGCCGTCGGACCACCAAGGCTGGACCCCTACCCAATCCAAAAAGAACTCTATGGCTGACTCTGCAATCTGACTATGAGAATAGCTGGAGATCCATACAAGGCCACATGGTTTCGATCGGCAACCAACTCCGTGGTCTTAAGGCAAATGTGGTATGTCACATACTACTCATCCTGGGGAAATTGTATCGACAAACATCCAGGATGCTTCAGCTCCCTCCCTCCCTCCCTCCCTCTCTCTCTCCCTCTCTCTCTCCTCTCTCTCTCTCCTCTCTCTCTCTCCTCTCTCTCTCTCTATCCATCTATCCTTTTTCTTTTTTCTTTATATATATATATATATATACATATATGTGTGTGTGCGTGTGTGTGTGTGTGTGTGTGTGTGTGTGTGTGTGTCGAACTTGCTGTCCTCTCTATTTCTCCCTTCCTCGCCCACTTCTTATCACTCTCTCTGTCTCTATCTATTTCTAGATATATATATATATATATATATATATATATATACATCTCTCTCTCTCTCTCTCTCTCTCTCTCTCTCTCTCTCTCTCTCTCTCTCTCTCTCTCTCTCTCTCTCTCTCTCTCTCTCTCTCTCTCTCTCTCTCTATCTCTCTCTACATCTCCATTCTTTCACTTACTGTCACTCCCCAATAACTGCTGTACCTTTGTTGCCTAGAACTCGACTACTCCCCTGCCTGCAAAGACCTAGCTGCTGCTTGTCCTAGACTCCACCTTACCCTTAAGACGGGAAGCTTACCCATCTTTGCTGACATATTATACTCTCCAGCTTGATTGACTAGGCCAGCTTTGGGCCGATGTGGATAGCGTATCAAATCTTGGATGCTGAAATCCACGACACGAGTTATGTTGGCCTTGAGAATATATTTTGGAACCTCCTGCTTGGTATAGTGGGCCTGTTTTGGGCCGATGTGGAGACCTGCAGAGCATGTAACCCTACCAACTGGGGGTGGCCTCTAACATAGTGAACAGCTGTTTTGAGCTTGTACCTCGTCCATTGTAAACAGCTACATCTTAGCTTGTGAATACCCCTTCCTCAAATAGCTGTGCGAATTTTCTCCCATGCCGTAGGCACCCTGCAGGGCTCGGTGGGCAAGTCGCAAAGCCAATATGTTCCCCTTACCCTGCTGTCCAGCCTGGCCTCCCTCAATCAGTTACAGATTGACTTGCCTGGTCCTGCAGCTCAAAATGTCTTGTCCTCACGTGGAACATAGCTTGCATCTGTGCTTGCTCGATGTGGCTAATTTCTTGTTCTCAGAGCTGTTTGACATTCAATTAAGCTATAAATGTTCTCAACATATTCTGGCCACTGCAACTGCCCTATAAGCACTGAATTCAGCTTAACCTTTGAGTGTGCTGCAGAAAACTGCCCATGTTAACTGACACTTGGTGTTCAAAGCTTGTAGAGTTACAGCTGCTGGATATACGTGTGTATAAATATACAAGCTTCCTGCATGTTGAAATATGTCCCGTCAAGTGAGAGCAGACTTTTTAATGCAGGCTATGATGGCAACCAAGTAGTCGGTGCAGCATAGCCAATAGTAATGCTGTCGTTTTCGGGCAACTGCTGCATTCGCATGTTAAGAATGTATGGAAGTTGCTTAAAGAATGAAAAATCAATGTCTAACAATTCGCTTCGTGCCTTTCACCTGTTCTGGCTATTACTGCATGCATTATTCCCAGCCGATGCCTGCAGGCCTATGTCTCCTCTGCTGCAGATTCCTCACAGTTGATTTTAATGGTGTGGCACAGCAGAGGAGTCTCGCTGGGCCTCCGCTGTTAGGCGCTTGCATTTCCAGACCCAGTCTGCAGGGTTCGTGCCATGCAGCAATCCTTTATTGCTCACTGCAAGTAGACTTTTAGCCACTAAGGCTTTTCTACTCCTATATAAAAATGAGGCTCCTGAGTCAGCCGATTTTTGCTTTACAGCAGAAACACCTCTCTCCATCTCCATCTCCATCTCTCTCTCTCTCTCTCTCTCTCTCTCTCTCTCTCTCTCTCTCTCTCTCTCTCTCTCTCTCTCTCTCTCTCTCTCTCTCTCTCTCTCTCTCTCTCTCTCTCTCTCTCTCCTTCCCTCTCTTTAGCTCCTGTTACCTACATCCGTGTAGGCAGCAAAGTGATTCTCTTCCACATTCACTCACTCAGAAATCTAATACTGACTATTCTGTTGCCAAAGGAAATACTATCTCTCGGATAGGTTGCCAGTCTAGCAGGCTCCATCGAGTGCAATCTTGACTCCAAGGAAAGATTCGCTGCAGCAAGCTTGATGCGTGTGAGTCATTCGAGAAGCTGATTGGTCCAACTGCCCTAGACCGTACTGCTGTAATTGCTCACACTGCCTCACTCCTCAGCTGGGCCCCACTAATCCTAGGCCTTTTTCGGATCAGAGAAAGGTAATACTAAACTCCTTTATATCACTCCAAGAGCATTAAATCTTCCTATCGACAGCTCATATGTGCTGGGAAGAAGGTATTCATTGTTTAGTGATAGCATGGAAGAAATGCTGTAAAGAACAGGTGAGGTTTAAGCTTATATTTTGATGGCCTCAAGTCAGGGGATTTCGCGATGTCAATCAGCACTGAGCTCCAGGCTTTCGGAGTATGAGAACGAAAATACTGTCTCCTGGGGCTTTGTGATGTTGGTTAGAGTTGCAGCCTGAGTTGGTAGTGAAGAGTATGTGGTAGGCAACAGAGCCTGATTAGGAGGTATTCACGACCGGTTGGTCGGAGGAAGAGAATTTTAGAACTTAACTGGCAAAGAAGAATACCGTCAGATGCCTAGGATATGCATCAGAGGCTGACCCCCAACATGTTCCGTATGCTGAATAACTGGCAGTTTGATGTGAAGCTAAGACAAATCCCTCTGCTACAGATTAGCCACGGTTCAGCAAACAGATTTACCTTATCTTGCTTATCAGTTGTTTCTCTTTAATAAATTATCCTTCAATTTATTTGCTTATCCAAAAATACCCATCTGCCCAGTACCCAGTGCCCAGTACCTGGCCCTTCTGCTATCAACTGCCAGGCTCGAGCTCTCCAACAAGCAAAGGCCCTCGACTCTTGGTGCAGTAGCAGCCAGTTCCAAATCACTGGTCAACGTCGGGAGTGCCATCGTAAACCTTTGGCTGCAATCCCAGCCCCCAGCTGTCGATAGCCTTTTCGAACTGCCTGCTCAGCTGTTTTTACATGAGCCTGCCACTCCGGCCAATTAATTACGATCGTAAAGTTACCAGGCATTTTGGACAAGTTATTGGGGCAGCAAGAGAAACTTCTGCTGCTGCTGCCCTTCCTGCCTGCTGATCGTCCTGCCTTCAGCAGCTGAACCGTCCCAAGTCTCTGGCCTGCAGTCGCCTCGCAGTTGATTCGGTGCCTGGTCAGGAGTAGAGGCTGCCTGCAAGCGAACTCACCAGGAACACGATGTGGAAGAAGAACAGCGAGCTCTTTAGGAAGTCGATGGCACAGCATGGGTTCCGGTTCGGCTGGAGCGTCCTTGTCTTTGAGCCACTGCTGCTGCTGCTGGTCCTCGTTTGAGGCGTCGGCATCTTCTGATGAAGACCTACAAGCAAGTGGCAATGGTCTTTGAGCCGCCAGCAATGCTCCGGGCTGGCCTTCGGCTCGCACGATAGGGCGTGTGATACGCCCGGTGATAGCCTTACTGCACAGAGGCACTGGCGCCAGCTGTAAGATCAAAGACACCGAGCCACTAGCCAAGTCACCCAGTCGCAGGTGCTCCGACAGGCTTAATTTCAGAATGCATAAGCACACAAACAAACACTCGTGATAACTGAGCAAGTGCTGTCAGGAAGAGGTGGGTTTTGAGCATCTTTCTAAATCTCATTAAGTTAAGGATGTCAGTCAGGTCTGAGTTCCATGCATTGGGAGCATATCGGCCGACACACGGTTTCCGAAGGATTTGAGGTTTGCTAGACGAGCAGTTAAACAAGCCAGAAGAGCAGTGGAACGCTGCATGTGGCCTTGTGCTGTTGTGCAAGTGCTGGGGTGCCTGCTGGCATAATGCCAGCAGGCAAATCTGCACTTTGGATTGCGAAGGGGTAGAATGACAGCTGCTGAGGCTCTCCTGTGCTGCTACATAAGAGGAGCTGCTGGATCAACCAACCTTCTGATCCTTTTAAATTAAAGACCATTGTCATTATTCCGGTAGTTGTTCTTAAGGCTAAAATGTATTTAGGTATTTACACTCACAGCAGCGACACATTTGACAGACAAGCACTCGGACATTACTGCAGAAAGCTGCCCCTTTAGCCAGTCTGCCGTCACACTGCCCCCAGACTGTGAGCGACGCCTGGAGCTGATTCCTCTCCCCCAACCAGACCCCGAGTGAGACCCACCTTGAGCTGAGCCCCTTCAGTATGGATGCGCCAAATGCCCAAGAGAATCTTGCTGGGAGAAAAATTAAGAACCGAGACGCTGAGTCTAACAAACCCAGCTACGAAACTCGTATCTGAAGAGCTAGGCCTGAAAGCTCACCTTACTTTACCTTTTAGGACCCACATAGTGGATCCCAGTGATTCGTCCTTCATGTGCTTATGCATGCTGACACTGTGAATGCTGCCACTGACCACAATTGCATGCTGACCCTGTGCGTGGCACCCCTAACCATGTGCATGTCACCCCTAACCATGTTATTCATGTTGTTGATCAAGCATGGTATTACTCACCATTCTTACCTCACCATATGCTGGCTCAGTGATAGGCCCTTACCTCGACGGTGGAAAAAACAGGCTATGCCCATCGATGTGTTACTAAGCTGCATTTCTCGGCACGCGTGATTACAATTTGGCAGCACGAGCATTTGGATGGCTACTCGGTTTATTGTTTGACCGTGGTGCACAAGAAATTACATGTCTGCAGACGCCTAAGCACTTAAGGCTTGGGGCTGGTACTGCCATTCGCCGGCAGCTAGTACCCTGCTTATTAGTTATGATCGTACGTATTTCTCATCGCTTTGTTATCGTTGTTCAAATGCATTCCTAAATGTTGTCGCTGTTGCTAAGATCTGTGATTATGCATTAGCAAAAGGAAAGCACTCGTAGCCGACCGGATGGGGGCTGGCTGGAGCTGAGAACCTGCTCGTTTGGTATTGTTCTCCCTCAAGCATTGCTTGTGAATATCTCTTAATTTAGTGGTCATCAGGCTTGCTATTGCTCCGGCGGCTCAACGTGATGCTTGTCTTTGAAATCCTCGTTCAACGTTCAATAAATCCCCATTAATAAGCAACCGTATTCCTGAAAAAGATCTCGACAAGCCTTAACTCGCTTTGTTCGCCTTAACCGAAACTTAGCTAAAATTGACACCCCGGAAGCCTTCTCGTTCTTTCATGTCGCTAGGTCAATCAAAACTGGAGACTGAGGCTGTTATCATGCCCAAATCCTTCCATTCCAAGTCGTTTGCAGTCCCCTTGAAGCAGTCTTTCGAATCTATTGTTTTGATTTCAACCGATAATAAGCTAAGCTACCAATCGTGGCAGTAGTATATCGTCCTCCAGGTACCAAGTCCACCTCTATCTCAGATTTTTCTGATCTCATTTCGATTTGTGTGGAAGAAATCGATCCTTTCTCATTATAGGTGATTTAATCATTTATTCTGATTCATTTTCAACTTATCTCCCACCTTGCACACCGAATTTCGTGCGCTAACTGACTCTTTGTCTTTTGTGGCTCATGTACATTGCCCTACTCACATCAAAGGTCACACACTCGACCAAATTCTTTCCTACAACTCCATGCTGTCATCACCAATTATTACCAACTTATGCTTATCTGACCGCATTCACATCTCATTCACTCTACAACTTGTGCCCTCCTTGTCATCTAAATACACCTGTGAATTGTGAAACCTCAAGACCCTTGACATCGATGCTGTTCGTGCAAGAATATCTGCTTAGCCTGTGCTGCTCAATCCCCCTTCTGACCTGTCATTGTTGGTAGATTGCTACAACAAGACACTTGCTGACTTGCTTAACCAGATTTCAACTCTGACAAAGCACACTGTGAGCAATCGCCCAGACGGCCTATCGCTTACCATAGACTTTAAACTAGCTAGGTCTACGAAGTGCAAGCTTGAAAAAGCATACAAAAGATCAGGACTGACTGTCCATCGACAGGCATACGAGGATTACTGAAGGTCATACCAATCAATCCTGGCAAAGGCTAAGTCTAGCTTCTATAAAAAACATTGTTGAATCACATATGCACAATCCAAAAATGCTTCCATTTATAATCAACCTTCTCCTTAACCACTCCCAGGTTAGCTCCTCACCTAGTGATCCTTGTGATGATCTAGCTGATCGCTTCTCTAGCTTCTTTGTCAACAAGGTAGACAAGATCAGGGAGTCCATCCCTAGGGTGGTAGCAACCTCCCAGGAATCAGGTCCTTCAATTCCACGCAGCACCTCAAAGTCTTCATTCCAGGAGGCCACTGATGACCTCGTTCTCAAGCTCATATCTCAATCAAAAAATACAACTAGTCCTATAAATAAAATAATTAAATACTGACTGATTTAACAGCCTCTTTTATATAGCAACAGATAGCCTTGATGGCCATCACTACCCCTTGCAGTGGCAATACAGGATTGCCCACCTCAGGATTCGAACCCACGACCTGGGACCGAGGTGGTGAAAAGCAACCGCCTTACCTAGCGTGCCATCACGGCTCACCTACCCTATTCCAATTGTGCTGCTTCTTCGATACTTAGATGTGTGGCAGCCATGCATAGCTAACATCATAAATATGTCATTAGCCTCAGGTCGTCAGAGCACCTTTCAAAAAGGCTTTAGTCAGGCCGAAACTCAAGAAAGCAACACTAGACCAGAAGAATTTAAGCAACTTCTGCCTAGTCTCGCTTCTATCGTTCCTATCAAAGACACTGGAGCAAGTCATGGCAGACCAGCTGTACTCATATATTGAAACTTCAAACCTAGCTAGTAAGTTCCAATCTGGTTTTAGAGTTAATCACTCTACTGAGTCAGCATTGCTTCTGGTGTATAACGACCTACTTAGGAATGCAGACTTAGGTATAATCTCTCTGCTTGTTTTGCTTGATCTTTCGGCAGCTTTTGATATTATCGATCAGCAAGTCCTTCTTGAGTGCCTCTCATTTTGCCTGGGCATCACTGGCATTGAACTCTTTTAGACCACATCACCTTCAGTCAAGTCTTCCTACTTTCAGTTGCATTGCTACCTTAATAACTGAACTAGAATTTGGGCTTGATTAGACAGGAATACCACAGCTTAATTGGTCCATGCATTTGTGACATCCTGTGTCAACTTCTGCAACTCACTGTTTTCTGGTCTACCCACCTGTGCAATTAGGAGCTTACAGCTGATGTACAACTGTGCAGCTAGACTTCTCTGTCGTGAGCATCGTAGTTGCCACATCACACTGCTTCTCACCAAGCTGCACTGGCTCTCAGTCAAGCAAAGCATCCATCGACTTCAAGGTTCTCACTCATTTCTAGGTCTTTATTCTGTGTTTCTAGCCTTGCTGTCAGATCTACTGCCACCAAGCCAAGCATTGTGCCACTGGATTTTCGGAGTCTGATCGTTTATCTATACCTCGTACTAACCTCAAATCCTTTTTAGACCGTGCCTTTAGTTCGTATGCTCCTAAAGCCTGTAACTTACTTCCAACTCGTGTCACATCCCCTGACTTGAACACATTTTACAAGAAACTAAAATGCATCTATTTACCACAGCATTTAGTGGGTTCATGGGATTTGTTCTTTAGGTGCTTGTGCATGCTGACACTGTGCCCTGTATTTACATGATGACCCTGTGCATGTCACCCTTAACCATGTTATGCTTGTAGCCATTGAGCATGCTACCACTAACCATTCGATCGTGCTTCCTTTGCAGAAAACATAAAGTGCCAAGAAAGAGATTGGGTTATCTGAGGGCCCTATATCAAATGTATAATCACTATTATTATTATTATTATTAGTATCACTCTGACCAATAAGGCATCCGGTTAAGGCCAACTGCTAAGCCAAGCTGCTGCTGTGGCCGGGGCAGATAACGGCTGGTAATTCCTCCTAAGCCGACTATTGGGTCTCAGCTTCTAGTGCTACCATTTGCTTGGCATAGTTTCAGCCGACAGAAGCCGGCGGTTCTTGTGGGTCATGATTGGCCAGGCTTGCAGGGGTGGCTAGATGATGGAAGACAACACTAGCTATCTCTTGGATGAGACAGGGTAACCATTCGATCTATGCAGAATTGGTTTAAGCCTAGCCATCAGTCATGGGCTGGTGCTGCTGATGGAGGCAATGACAGGAGCAGCTTCAGCTAGCTTCGAACCAGAAACCTTGAGCAGCAGCAGCAGCAGGCGAAATAGGAAGCAGATGCACAGTGCAACACTGATCGGCAGGAGATGGAGTGGTGGTGTGGTTGTCACCGGGTTGACAAGACATTTGCTTGGGCTCTCTGTGAGCATCTCTGAGGGGAAATGAAGCCTTGATGGAGGCCGTTCGAGCGAAGCGATGCACTTCGGACAAATTAATATACTTTTGGAATACATCAGAAGCAGATTTTCGAATCATCGTGCAGCAACGGGCCATTCCGGAATGTATTTTCGTATCATCCTAGCATAGACCTGGGTTCCAGTACATGGTGGAAATGTCTGGCGTTCTTCGGAAAGCCTGGAGCTGGGTACATTGAGGCGACTGGCAGACAGATAGACAGCTTTGGGCGGTTCAGCCAGGCTTGACATAGCACCGGTACTGCCGTCTGAGCTCTCCTAAGCAATCCCCCTGCCACTGCTACTGTGTAGTAGATTTGTTGAGTAGCTTGGCCTCTCTACTAGGCTTCTACCTGAGAATGCCAGTGATGCATAAGTATTTAATGATTCGGTGTGTGTGCGTGTGTGTGTGTGTGTGTGTGTGTGTGTGTGTGTGTGTGTGTGTGTGTGTGTGTGTGTGTGTGTGTGTGTGTGTGTGTGCTTGCACCTGTGTGCCTGCATTGTGGGTTCTCATGCTCTAGTGTGTATGTGCCATTGCAGGTCACTAATGTCGATTAGCTGAAACCATATGTGCTATTTTAATCTATTCGGACCTAATAGTGGTTGTGGCAATGGCTGCAGTTGCCTTGAATCTGTCAACAATGTGGCCTCATCTGCCGTGTCAGCTAGCCAGACCTACATAAGCAAATTGCCCACCAGTAGGTGCTGGTGCCAGCTGATCAATTTCCGGTCGACCCTCAGGAAGGATCCGACTAGCTCAAAAGACAGTACCTCTTAGTTGTTCGGTGCAAATTGAGCAAACGTCAGTGCTCTGAGCATGTGCCAGCAATGTGCAGCCTTTTTTCCTTACACAGCCTGGGTGCTGTCTGGGAGTATGGCTGACCCATCGGCTGGCCTAGTATTCACTATACCGAGATGTCTGCCGATAGAAGCAAATACAAAGCTTAAGTGAGCAGAAGTAGAGCTTTTATCGGCTCATGAACAGACGGAGTCAGCTGTCCCACGGACCCTTTGAAGGCCTGATTGCAGTTATTGTTCCTCGGTCTGCCTGAGCAGGCCCGCAAGGCCGGTAGAGTTAGGAAGCCAGTAGCCAAGCTTTGTAGCAGACTTGCAGAAACATAGTGGATGCCGAACTATGAATGGTAATGGTAGCCCTCTGTTTGCACAAAACAGGCCGCAGGCTATCGGGGCAATGTTGTTCACCCACTTGGCTGGCCGTGTAAATGCCTGGTCCCCAGCGCCAGTGCTGCTCATGTACAGGCTGCCTGTTTTGCATTTGCTGCCGTGCAGGAGCACTCCTTCAGTTCATCTCAAGTGCATGGTGGTGCCTAGCACAAAAGCTATTACACCAAACTAAGGGCTTTGATTTGTGTCAACATCTAGAAGGCCGTCAAGCTCAAAGTGTTGGAGATTTGATCGACTATATAATGCAACTAACCAGGCTGATTTGCTGTACAAAACCTATCTGCCTCAATTGCCACCGATTGGAAACTTCAAAAAGCTTGAAGTTATACCAAAGAAAGGAAAAAGAAACCGAACAGTATGTGGCAGTGCAGAGCCTTCTTGCTAGCATGAATCTATTGATGCTGTGTCCCAATCATGCCAATGATCGGTCATATGTTCTCTAATGAAATTGGTCTGCTTAATTATGTTCACTTGCATCTAACTGTGAATCAAAGTGCGCAAGGAGTTACATCTCTCTGCAGCAGAAACTGTGGCAATAATGCTTGAAATCCTGCGAAGCTTCTCTTCATTCCACATTCAGCATGAGATACGATGAGGTCAAAAGAAGTGCTGGCTTAAGCTACCCGGCCAAGTTATGGACAAGGTCATTGCCATAAGCCATTGCATTACAAGTTGCTCAGACAGTACACAAACATCCGGCTTAGCATTACAGACATCCTTCCACTTGGTCGTAAAGCTGACGGTTTGCTAAAATGATACGCAAAATTGAAGGAAAAATCAAGCTAAAATTGTGCTTGCTTATCTTAACTCACCTGTAAAGTAAGGTCGTGGCTATCATCTGCACAAAGCTGAGGCCAGCCTGAGCTGAAGTTTCATAGACAAGCAACCCAACCAACAGGATGATGAATTGTACCTACTGTACCCATAATTTTACGCGTTATCACACAACACAGAGCTTTGTCTCTCAAGAATACCACATCTATAGTGCAATGCATGCCAAGTGGTCTGGTGGCTCGGCAGCTGTGCTTGTCACGGGTAAATGCAAATTCTTACTCTTACACGGACATGCACAAACTAGAATTAGGCAGGAATTACGTGTCTCTAATCGATGAAAATAGTGCATGCATATGACCCTCCTTAATGGTTCGTATGCAAATAGTATGTATATAAATAAGTCGATGTGTATGGCCTGCAGATTGAAATGCATCCACAGCTGCTCTGGCAATTACGGCCTGCCAGCATTCTCCGATAAGCTGCAGCCTACAGCTGACCCATCACTTGCCTAAGTGGCCTATTAGATTCAGATCTGCAGAGCAGAAGATTAGCAGGTGTTTACATGTGGTTAGTAAATGATCAACAGCTGTAGTCAAAGTCATTCGCTGCCCTGTAGACTCAACAGAATCTCAGAGCTAGCTATGCAATAGCTGGGTTTCGTTATTTATTTAAATATTTCGATGCATTTTTTTATACGACGAGTGTACGCACTAGCTCTGGCTTTGCCCATGTGAGAAGTTATCAGCTGGCTGAGAACAAGTGAAAGAACAACCATTCGGATGACCACTCCCACTATTCGACTTCCGGAAAGTTACTGCAATGGGAAATTGCTGTTTGATGGAGCAAGTAGCAAGGTCAAAGGAAGCCTAGTAGGTGACTGTTTATTAAGAAAATGTGCAACCGCGAGGCTCACGAACGGCATATCTATGAACTAGTCATCGATACGACGATAGTCAAATCGAGGCCACTGGAAAAACAGCTCCCTAGCACTGTAGCAGCCCCGAGGGATAAGTTGTTATTTCGGGCCCTTCACTCGGCCTCTGGCTCTCGTCACAGCTGGTACATGCTCTCGAAAGCTGCGTGCTGTCTGCTGCTTGCACTTCGATAAAGTTGACCAGTTTACTCTCAAGAGGCTCCCAGCCAGAGGCCCGAATACAGAGGTCTGAGAGGAAGTGAAGACTGGTGATGCTCTACAGCCAGACAAGACTGACATAGCCTCGGCAGTTCCAAACGAATAATAATAATAATTTATTTGCATAGCACCCTCCGTGAGCTTAATCTCTTTCTAGGCACATAACATATGCTTTAAAGAAAGCTTGATCAAATGATTAGTGGTAACATGCACAGTGTCAATTGATGGGTCACCAGAAGTGCTCAAGCACTCGTGCAAGCGGAGCATCTGCCAGAGAAAGCAAAGTTTTAGAACGTGAATATGTTGTTAGTCAGCATGACCCATAGCCAGT
Source organism: Cristatella mucedo (assembly GCA_009760855.2). Lineage (NCBI taxonomy): Eukaryota > Metazoa > Bryozoa > Phylactolaemata > Cristatellidae > Cristatella > Cristatella mucedo. Next base: position 773,775 of record WPIO01000036.1, on the reverse strand, counting down.
TGTTTAGCATGTATCGATTCTTGGTGGTGTACATAAAGTGCCTAAATGGAGCTCACTTTGGTAGCACCAGACTGGCACAGTGAGCTCCTGCATGCACACATGCTCCCCTGATCCCCAGAAGCCAGCTCCATAGTCGCATCCCAGCTCTGCCTGCCTGCTTGCCCTAGCAGCAACCGATACGATGCCCAATTCTCGATAGGCATCTGCATGTCACTCATTCTTCAGGTGCTTCAAGTTACTGTCACTGCGAGTACAAAGCATTGCTTGGATGGTGCCGCTCCAGCTCTACAAACCATTTCACGGTGTCTTCCAGGCCGGCTAGCTATGTAGCGATTGCGGTCACCCTTAGCTGATTGCATGAGAAATCGTTAACACGCTTCAAAAGGACCCATTCAGCCTCGAGTCATACCTACAATCGTGTGAGTACCGATCTTGCAGATCAGGCCTCGTGCGATTGGATTCTGTTTAGCTAACCAACAAGCCTCAGGTATATCCGGTGGGTGGGAATGTCGCCTGTCTCTACGTCGGAAGTTCTTGTAGAAGTCACCTCAAGAACATCTTTAGATTATTGTTTTATGGGGAATCTGATCTCGACGGTTAAAGCTGTTAGCTACAAAACTCATAGCAGTACAGCAGCTTAAAATAAGCAGAAGTAGCTACCGCATTACCTTCGGCCTCCTAGGATTGGCCTATTTTGGCAAGTCAATGTTCGCCGCCTGAGAGAGAAAACTACATAACCTTCGTAAGAGCTTCTCCCTCCAATGATTTTTTAAAATGCTCGCTCAGAAATACCTAACCCTTCTAGCAAGGAAGTTATACTTACCTACGAAAGCAATGTCTAGAATAGCGTAACATCTTAACCTTCCTTCCCCACCTCACCTCCTCCTAGCTCATCTCAGTCAGTCCTCAAAATATTTTCAGCCAAGCTCTGTCATCGGTGGGGCCCATTAACTTACATACACCTACAAACAGAGTTATCGATTTTTATCGGTTAGACGTGACCTGCTCAGCCACAGCACAGCATAGAACTGTAAAATATAAAGAACTAATGACTGCCAAACTGTATAGGCCGCTCGAGGCTTCTCAGCAATTGGCTGCGATTCTATGATCTATTATCACAGAACTTGGGTGAATAACGAGCTTCTCGTGAATGCAGACTTAGGTAGAGTATGTCTGCTTGTTTTTCTTGATATTTTGGCAAAGTTTGATACAATGTATCACTAAGTCCTCGAGTACTTCTCATCTCGCCTGGGCATCACTGACTGCAATGGGGTTCAGATCTAATCTTAGTGAGAGACTCTAGAGTATTGATGTCAAAGGACAAAGATCGTCCGAGTAGCCACTGAAAATCTGGGTAAACCAGGGAGGTCTCTGTGCTCGGTCTACCTCTTTTTACAGGTTATACTCTCTCTTTTGCCAATTTAATTGCCAGGCAAATCCTAGGCTTTCACTTCTGTGCAGACGACACTCAGTTGTACCTTTGCTTTAATTCCTCCCAGCCCTCGAGCATGCCGAATTCTCTACACACGTGCTGCATGTATTGCTGACGTCTGCATATAGATGATGGCAGCCAACTTTCTCAAAGTGAATAAAGATTAAACCAACTTACTAGTTATGGGCAAACGAAGTGTGACTCGGAAACTGGAAAGAATAGTGCTCCAGATCGGCTCTGCCATCATATTTCCTGTTGCATCTGCACGAAATCTAGGTGTATTGTTTCAAAGTGACCTCTCACTAGATGACCACATTAGCTCCACAGTCAAGTCTGTCTACTTTCAGCTATATAACATTGCTCAAATTCGAGCTTGCATAGACTGGGATTTGCAGCCAAATTTTTCCATGCATTTGTGATATCCAATCTCGACTTCGGTAACTCACTGCTTTCTGGTCTACCGACTTGTGCAATCAGGTGCTTACAGGTGGTGCGAAACTCGGCAGCTAAGCATATCTGTCGTGAGCATCGTATTTGCCACATCACACCACTTCTCACCGACTTGTACTGGTGCCCAATCAAGCAAGGCATCGACTTCAAGGTTCGGCCACTCACTTTTAGGTCTCTTCATTCTTTGGCTCCAGCCTAGTGATCAGAACTACTTCCCAACCAGGCAGTGCATCGTGCGTTTGCTCTCTTGACTCAAATCGTACAACTAGCTACTTGATATCTCACATGAACCTCAAATTATTTGGAGACCGTGCCTTTAGTTCACATACTCCCGAAGCCTGGAACTCACTCATCGCTGACGTCACGACATCTCCTGATATGCCAGCATGAAAAAAAAGCTTACAAAATGAATGTTTATTACAATATCTAATGGGTCCTTGTGATTCGTCCTTCATGTGCTTCAGTGTGGTGACAGCATGCATGCTACCACTAGCCATGTTTTACATGTTGACACTGTGTGTGTCAACTCTAACCATGTCACGCTTGATGATATTGTGCATGTCACCACTAATCATGAGATTATGCTTTCTTTGCAGCTTATTTCAAGTGCCTAGAAAGAGATTTAGTTCTCTACTGTATACATGTATTAATTTTATTATTATTATCATCTTCAAACACATGTACCCAGCGACTAACTACTACTGACGGTTTCCAGACAGTTGGAAACCGTCAGTAGTAGTTGGTTCGGCTAAACCTAGCGGCATTTCAAATTCGCTTAGCTCAGTCGTGCAGCTAGCTGCCCAGCTGTCGACCCATGGGCCTGCCCACAATGGGCAAACCTGGTGGCTTATCAACCGACATGATGCCCCGGCTCCTACGCTCCAGCTCCTCGTGCTACTTATGTGCTCTGTGTCCCTATGCTCTGTGTGCCTGTGCTCTTACGCCTACGATACTTATGCCCTTGTGCTCAGCCAAGGTTCAGCCCAGTTTCGAAATTCTGGCTGCTTCTAAGCAGCTGCAGCATGGAGTCCGACCCGGTCTGATGCTAGTTCGCCGACTGTCGTGGCGAACCTCTCAAGTACTTGAGATCAATGTAAAAAGGAACGATTAGCTAATTTAACTGCCTCATTCATAAGGCGGTATAATAATAATAATGCACTTGATAAAGCGCCCTCAGAGATCTCAATCTCTTTCTAGGTGCTTTACATTTGCTGCGAAGGGAAACGCGATTGAATGGTGAGGAATATCATGCTTGATAAACAACATCAATAACATGGTTGGGGCTGAAATGCACAGGGTCAGCATGCAAGTGTGGTTAGTGGTAGCATTTACAGTGTCTGCACGCATAAGCACATCAAGGACGAATCACAGGGACCCACTACATGCTGTCCTAGATATGTGTGCTTTCAAGTTCTTTTTTAATGCGGTCAAGTCAGGGAATGTTCTGACGGAAGTCGGGAGGGAGTTCCAGGCTTTGGCATACGAACTAAATGCATGGTCTCCAAAGAATTTGAGGTTTGTACGAGGTATTGGTAAACCGATGGATTCCGAAAAGTGAGTGGTACGATACTTGGCCTGGTGGGGGAGTAGATCTGAGAGATAGGTTGGAGCGAAAGAATGAAGTGACCTAAAAGTGAACAACAAAACCTTGAATTTGATCCGTTTCTTGACTGGTAGCCAGTGCAGGTCGGCAAGAAGTGGTGTGATGTGGCAACTGTGACGCTCACGACAGACTAGCCTAGCTGCGGAGTTTTGCACCAGCTGTAATCGCCTGATTGCACATGCCGGTAGGCCAGCAAGCAGTGAGTTACAGAAGTTAAGACGGGATGTCACAAATGCATGGACCAACTCAGACGTGGTATCCTTATCTAAACAAGCCCGAATTTTAGCAAT
>WPIO01000036.1:642500-765000 GCA_009760855.2 Cristatella mucedo | reverse complement strand
CTGGACCTTATTATTACCGCGGGGCCGACGCCGAGCAGGCGGCACGTGGGCGCTATTGCAGTGGGAGGAGCAGCGAAGGAGATGATGAGTGGAGGTGCGCCGACGGCTCTCGGTTGCCGCCGCGGTCACGACTTATGCAAGCGGCGAAAGCTGCGGATACGATTAAACGGCACCGAGCAAGCACACCGAATACGCCTCTCTCTCTCTCTCTCTCTCTCTCTCTCTCTCTCTCTCTCTCTCTCTCTCTCTCTCTCTCTCTCTCTCTCTCTCTCTCTCTCTCTCTCTGTCTCTCTCCTCTCTCCTCTCTCTGGCTTGTCTCTCTCTCTCTTTGGTCTCTCTTCTCTCTCTCTCTCTCTCTCTCTCTCTATCTCTCTGTCTCTATCTCTCTATATCTCTCTCTCTCCTATTCTCTCGTCTCTCAGATCTCTACCTCTTGTTGTTGTGTGTCTCTCTATTCGTTTCTCTCTCTCTCTCGTCTTCTGTCTGTCTCTCTCTAATCGCTTGTATCTCTCTCTCTCTCTCTCTCTCTCTCTCTCTCTCTCTTCTCTCTTCTATCTCTCTCATCTGTCTCTGTCTCTACTGTCTTTCTATCTTTCACTCTCTCTCTCTGTCTCTCTCTGTCTTGTCTCTCTCCTGTCTCTCTGTGTGTCTCTCTCTCTCTCTCTCTCTCTCTCTCTCTCTCTCTCTCTCTCTCTCTCTCTCTCTCTCTCTCTCTCTCTCTCTCTCTCTCTCTCTCTCTCTCTCTGTGTGTGTGTCTCTGTCTCTCTCTCTCTCTCTCTCTCTCTCTCTCTCTCTCTCTCTGTCTCTCTGTCTCTCTCTCTGTCTCTCTCTCTCTCTCTCTCTCTCTCTCTCTCTCTCTCTCTCTCTCTCTCTCTCTCTCTCTCTCTCTCTCTCTCTCTCTCACTCTCTCTCTCTCTCTCTCTCTCTCTCTCTGCCCGGGGCGCGAGCCAGTTTGGTATGCCGTAGGATTGCACACCAATGCGTGCAGCGCGGCTCGGCCGATTTTCAGGGCGGTTTTAGGGGGGTACAGTGGCTTTTCCTGACGCGACACTGCATTCGAGCGGCGCGCACGGGTATGTACAGCCGTGCAACCCACAATTGCCAGCGACGGTTCTGCGGCCGGCCAGAGGGGGCCAGGCGAACACTGTACGCTAAAATGCTAAATCAGTCAGGTTATAAGAGGACGTGGTAGAGATTACTCGCAGTTCTTACTTTGTAATCATGAGAAACGGATTATGCCACATTCTATGGCTTAGACCTAATCTAAAGCGATGGCTAGTTGAGTTGTTTTTCATGCGTCGTACTTTTCACATGCGCCGCTCTTCGGCTGCGTAATAGTTAACGTTAATGGCGGGAGCATGCGCGCGAAAGGACTCCGTGCGCATCTTGAAGCAGCGGGCCGCGAATCCACCCGAAATAGTTAGAAGACCGTGCCTTTAGTTCGTGCGCTCCCGAAGCCCGGAATTCATTCCCGACGTACCTCACGGAATCCCGCTGACTTGCGGGACATTGAACAGAAACTAAAAACGCATCTTTTGCTAGAAGAATTATGCTGGGTCCGTGTGCGGTGACTTTCGCTGGCCTTGTGCAGTAGCAGCCGCTGTACCATCCGGGAGAGACTATCCTATCGGTAATGCATTCTAGCCAGACGTAGAGACTGGCCGCTCGTTGCTAAAGTTCTCTTGGTCTAGTGTAGCTTTCTTGAGAAGTGTCCTGACTACAGCTTTTTTGGAAGGTGCTGGGACATGACCTGAGGCTAATGACATATTAATGATGTTAGTTATGCATGGCAGCAGCAGATCAATTCAACGTAGGAGCAGGACAGTGGGAATAGGGTCTAGAGGACTTGTTTTCTTCTTTGATTGAGAGACGAACTTTAGGACTAGATCAATAGTGACCTGCTTAAATGCAGACATTGAGGTGCAGCCAGGAACCGAGGACCAGCATTCTAGTGGGGAGGTTGTCATCGCAGGGACGGATTCCCTGATCTTGTCTATCTTCTGCACAAAGAATCGAGAGAAGCGATCGGCTAGATCATCACAAGGATCATCAGGTAAGGAGCTAATCTGGGAACGGTTGAGGAGATGTTTTATTGTTGACATCAGCATTTTTGGATTGTGCATCTGTGATTCAACAACGTTTCTATAGAAGCTAGACTTGGCCTTTGCTGGGATCGATTGGTACGACCTACAGTAGTCTTCATATGCCTGTCGATGGACAGTTAGTCCGGATCTTTTGTATGCTTTTTCAAGCTTTCGTTTAGTAGACATGGCTAGTTTAATGTCTGTGGTAAACCACAGGCCGTCTGGGAGGGGGCGCACAGTTCGCTTTGTCAGAGGTGCAAACTCGTCGAGCGTGTCAGCTAGTGTCGTGTTGTAGCTATCTACCAACGATGACAGATCGGAGGGAGGACTGAGCAGCAGCAGAGGTGAAGCAGATATTCTCGCACGGTCTGCTGAGCGTAGTCTGCGCGCCCTGTGCGCGCGCGCCCAGCTGACACGGCGAGTCCGCCGCATGAGCAGCTGCTGTCGCTAGTTAGTCATTGTCCGTCTCGCAGCTCCGCTCAACCAAAGACAAGTGCTGGCTCGCTCTCTCGCGGAGCAGTCGTTGAACGCGGGAGACTACAGGAGCGAAGTGCGTCATTGCGCTACAGCAGAGCCTCATCGCTGCGGTTCGTCAGTCAACAGTTTTTTTTTTATAAATTGCCCGCATTTCCTCTTCACGCTGCCGGAAGTGTTTCGCTGGTGCTGAGACCGGCGCGACAGCGGCCACGCGGTTGCGAGCGGCGGGTAGTTGACGCTAACGGGAACTTTTGGACATCGGCAGCTCATGAGTGCGCGCTGAGCCCCGACTCTGCAGCGACTCAAACACTAGGCTCGCAGCACCGCGTAGGTCGACCCTCCTCGGGCGTTTCGATTCTCATGCGGCACTTCCTGTGTTGTGACGTCACGAACGGAGCATGCCACCAACTGCCGCCGACAGGTCTTTCGGTGCGTCCGGTAGCGACGGCTTCTCGGCGATGACAGCCGAGTAGGGTTTTTTAAAGCAGCCCGACGCTTTCGGCACCACGCCGCCGCTCCCTTGCCGCACCGCCGACTAGCGCGGCGCTCCAACTGCCCGAAGCGGAAGCGCGAGCGAGCCAGGCCTTCCGGCGCCTCTGTCGACACGCTCCACTTCCGCTCGCCGCGGGCCGAGCCCGCCGCGCGCGGCGAGCGCGCAGGAACGAGCGATCGGAGACTGGGCTCGCGAGCTCTCTGTGGGGTCGCCGGACACGCCCCCGCTCGCCCCTCTACCGGGCCCACCGCAGCTCGCGCGCGCTCGCTCGCGCGCCCGCATTTGCAGTGCGTAAGCGCTCTGACGAGCTGCAGCGGTCGTAGGGTGCGCCCGTGGAATTCACGTTCGCTTGAAGTCGGAGAGCCAGCGGCGGCGGCGGCCCCGCAATGATGCCGCCGCACGAGTTGCGCCGCGGTCGAGGCAATCCGGCCGCTAGCGTTCGCATCCCGACGACCCGAGCGAGCCTCGCTGTGGCCCCAGAGGTCTGCCTGTCGTCGCCCTCTCCGCTGCGGCCGCGATTGAGAGCGATGCGTGAGCCGCGGCTGCAGCTCGCGGCTTTCGCCAGCTTCACTTCACTGAGCCGCGCGCTGCCATACGACGGGCCGAACCGGGGAGCCAGCTCCACTCGGCCTTCGACCACGACGGTCGCCTTACACTTGCAGATCGGCCGTACGACCACCGTAATGGCAGCTCGCCCACGCCATATCTGCTGCGCTTAGTCAGCGCCTGTGCGTTCAGCTAGTAACGCCAAAACGCGAGTGCGCCGCATTAGCAACGGTATTGTCGCCTCGTGAGCGATTGCAGGCGGCGAGCCTCTTACCTTTTCCGGATGGAACGATTTCCGGTCAAGTGAGATGCGCGTAAATTGGACGGAGCATCGAGCGGTGAATGGTCGGCGCCTAGTTTAGGCATAGCGCTAATAGTAATAGTAATAATAATAATAATAATAATAATAGAACATGTACGTTGCGATATAAGGGAACTAAACCATTTTCTATAAAGTTGACGTATGCTGGAAAGAATGCAAGTCATTTGGTTAGCGACGTCGTGCAAAGCTGCAGCCCGAATAGCGCTAATAGTAATAGTAATAATAATAATAATAATAATAATAGAACATGCACGTTGCGATATAAGGGAGCTAAATCATTTTCTATGAAGTTGACGTATGCTAGAAAGAATGCAAGTCATTTGGTTAGCGACGTCGTGCAAAGCTGCAGCCCGAATAAGCCCCCAAAGGGCAATTCAGGCGTGAAGATGCTATGAGTAGTAGATGGATTTTGGATTTGTAGCCTCTTTTTTAATACCATGCTGTCATTCTCAGCGGATGAGCTCCATACGTTAGGAACATGCGAACCAAGCAGGCGGTCGGGTAAGGAAATGCTCATTATTTACCGGCCGACAGTTCAGCGAGAGCGAGACGCTGCCTGCTTTCGTACCGGGGCGGCGCTCGCGCGCGCGGCCGCCGCTCACTGCCAACACGGCCGCATCGACTCGCTGTAGCTCTGATCGAGATGAGCGGCGACACGTTCGAGACAGGCACAAACTACTACGCGAGTTCGTGCGCCCGACGTTGCAGGTGCACTGCACGGGAGGAGGCGCCGGCGACCGCCGGTGGAGCTCGCCGGCGTCAGCCTCTGTGCGAGCCGCTGGGCAAATTTGCTCAGGCCCAATTTGTTGCGGCGGCGGCGGCGGAGGCGGCGCTCAAGGTGACTCGCATTCGTCGGTGCGTGGGCCAGGCATCGGCGTGCGACGCTCGGAGTGCGAGCTTCTGCTCCTGCGCCGCGAGGGTCCGTCATGGCGGACGCGTCGGCCTACGAACAGCACGCCCGAATCGAAGAGCAGCTGAGGTGCATTCGACGCGACATGGTACGGCTAGCGGCGGCGCGCGCGTCAGCTAGCGGCGGCTGGCGGCGGCTGGCGGCGCTGATACTCGCTGTAGCTCTGATAGAGAGAGAGAGAGAGAGAGAGAGAGAGAGAGAGAGAGAGAGAGAGAGAGAGAGAGAGAGAGAGAGAGAGAGAGAGAGAGAGAGAGAGAGGAGAGGAGAGAGGAGAGAGAGAGAGAGAGAGAGAGAGAGAGAGAGAGAGAGAGAGAGAGAGAGAGAGAGAGAGAGAGAGAGAATAAGCGAACGGATGAGAGAGAGAGAGCGCGCGGGGATCTGACGGCGTGGGCGTTTGTACAGCTCGCCACCGAATGGGAAGATCGATCGCAATGACTACTTTCGAATACAATAACTAATAACAATAACTACAAAAACAATAACTAATAACAATAACTACAGTAACAATACTTTCGAATGCTGAGGTCAATTGCGCACAAGGTTGGTCACTGCAACTGTGGTTTAGAAAATGCCGAATCGCGCAGTGCTATCCGTTCGCGAATGGTGCAGAGGCTCCGTTGGCGATAAACGCAATCTCGGAGAGGTCAGTGTATTTCAGCTCGTCTGCAAGAGAAATCAGAAGCGATACGGCTCGGCGTACGACGCCAATACGGGCCTTCGCGAGTACTCGAGTCGCGCATCGCACGCCGCGTCTAGACGCCGGCGCCGTGCCCGTTTAAATTGCGCAAAACCCGACGAACTGTCCCTTTTTGCATCCGAAACGATAATTAGTGCCTCGCGCTCTACCTGCAATTGCTCGATCGATAAAGCTCGCGCTAGTAGCCGGGAGGCGAGCTGTGAATTAGCGTGTAATACGGCGGATTGCGGGACGCCCGCCGGTGAGAAGCTGTCAATATGCGGCCGCCGAGCTCGGCGAATACCCGCCTCGCTATCAGGAGTGGACGGACTTGCAAACCCCCGCTTTTTTAGTCTGCTCGCTTAAATTTGACCGAATGCTATGCGAAGTGTGAATTTCGATTGAACATCGTCGTGCACCGTCGTTATAACGTACCCACCGAGTGCTATGCCGTAACGTTCGCCGCGCGTTCTCACGCAAAACAGCTACGAAGGCGCGTTTTACTACCGCGATCGATAAGCTCGCTGTGCCGAAGCCCGCGCGTCTCGCCAAGCCGAGTTAAAAGAAGGTTGCTTAAGCGAAATACTCGACTCGTGCCGAGACCGTTCCGCCAAATGGCTGTGCGCTCTCGAAACGGGCTGCGACGTGCGCGCGCTCGCCGGCGCTGCTCGCTGCGACGCCCGTCGTGCGACCTCCGCGTGCACGCGCCGCCGCGCGGTCCGACGCCTGCCTCGCAGCGCTCGTTTGGCAGCGTCCTCCTCGCGCTTCGTCGTGCAGGCGCCGCTCTGCGAAGTCGAGGTCGTACTCATTCGACGCGGCCGGCCATCTTTGAAGCTCGGTCCGGCGGCGGCGAGCGCTCACACCGTTCGCGACCCAGGTCGTGTCCGCTGGCGGGGACAGGAGGTTCTTGGCAGGAGGTCTCTGCGAGCAGGTTGAAAGCCACCGACGGTGCTCTGCCGCTGTAGAGATGAGGCTGCTGCGGCGGCGGAAGCCGCAGCCGCCTCATCTCTACAGCACTCTTAGGTTTTACTTCACGGAAGCACCCGAGCACTTTTAATTTTCACTTCACGTCTCCTACACGAGTAACTCGTTTTATTCGCGCTCTCGGTGAGCAATAACTCTGGCCGTCCGTGCTGCATTGTTTACTTCTTACTCCCTCAAATGTTTTAACTCCGCTGCGCCCCTCCCTTATACTTTCTTTTGCGCTCGCGCGCGGAGCGAAGCTGCGTTGCCCACGCGGAGCATCGTGGAGTCGATGTGGCGATCTGCTGCCTCCGACCGGCGTTCAATGCGATGCAGCTTGGCATCCGGCGGCAATTAAGAAATAAACGTATGCAAGCGTCTCGGCCAGTGCGCCGCCGGTATTTTGATACCGAACCGACCAGGATCAGTCGGATGATGTTAAAACCCGGGCTTTAAGCCCACGTTTCTGCTGAGCGCTGCAGTCTCGCTAGATGTATCAATAATTAGAAGTGCGGAGCCAGAAAGGCAGCGATCTGTTGGCGCCTCCATTCCGCGGCAGATGACCATCGGTCGTTTTGCATTTCGAGAAAGGAAACCCGATCGCTTGCGGAGCACAATTTGATTAGATTTCAATTGCACTGACAAATATTGCACTCAAAAAGTTATTCTGCAGCGCTATAGCCCACCGGAGGCTTATCTGTCAGCCGCAGCAGTTAGAGGCTTCGAGAAAGATTTATTAAATAACTAATAGCTATATATATAGGGAATATCTTTCCAGGGACGACTAGAAAACAATCCTGAGGGCGGGCGCTGGGACCGTCGTATCCCGAGGTATCCTACGGCGAGCTGTAAATGGGTGAGCCGCTCCGATCGGCAACAGTGAGATCGGGGTCAATAGTACCGAGTACTGTAAATTTTGTCAGTTTAAGCGGTTGACGGCTGCAATCTCGGAGGGATATCCTCCGATCAGTCCTGAGGTCTACAGGGCTAGAGACTTTAGGCCGTGGCTAGGGCCCGAGCGCCTAACGCATTGCTCGAGCTCGGCAGCAGTCGCAGCCCCTGGACTAAGCACCCGAATTTAAGCAATGGGACCTCGTGGACCGCTCAAGGGATGTTGAAAGATTTTCTTTGTGTTTCCTCGTGCGCAGATTGTTTCTACAGTAAGTCGCCGAGCTGGCTTGGCCCAGTGGTAAAGGTGCTCGCCCCGATAAAGGTCTGGCCGAGATCGTGGTCTCGAGCCCCGAGGCATACGTGAAGTGCCTAAATAGAGATTGAGTTCTCTTAGGGCACAATGTAAATGAATTAAATTGAAGTAACAGCTGCAGCATTGCTCATTAGTAAGTTGAGCTCACCGCAGCGGTCCGTGGAGACTCAGGCTCGCCTCCTCAAGGAAAGTTGGAGTCGCCGCCTCCCGACTTTCCTCGAGGGTAGGGACTAGCTATTGCTAATAAGTCGTGTATTACAACTTGAATAGGCCGCGCTAGCTACACGCTCGAGCTCGGAGGAGGAGCGCGGTCGGTCAGACAGCGCAGGCGCAGTCTCCTGCCGCAGCTTCCGGGCTCCGCGCTCGCGTTCCCCTCCAGAGTGCGCTTTGGAATCTGTGTCTGCAGCGTATGCATCACGAAAGCTTAGCAGCTTAACTCGCAAGGCAACGAGGTTGAGACCTGCGAGTGGTGCAAGACAAATAGAATCCTCGCAGGTTGGATCTCTAGAAGTCTAGCTTGATCACCAGAATATTTGCCCTTCACGTTGCTTCTAGTGTCTTAAGCGTTGCCTCTGCATTCCGTCAAGTTCAGAGCCTACTGAGTGAGCTTGTCTAAGAGTCACTCAAAAATTCCGGCTCCACTTACGTGACAGCCGCTTTCAGAAACCCCACAAAGTACTTATTAGCCACCGTTACGTCCTTTTGTGGCCATTCGCTCGCGGTGGCTGACTTATTGCGTACAATCCTGAATGATTCAATTCTGTAGCATTTAGCGTTCTGCGTGAGGTTTGTAATCTCTAGCCAAATGCAATAAGAAATTAGACTAATCAATTTATTTTGACTTTCAGGCCCCAGACATAGGCCACTGTTTCTGCCTTCTCAATGCACCGTTGATGTTCGTCCTTTGTGGGGATTGAACTATGCAGGTAGTTGAATTTCGCATAAAAAATTTCCGTTTCCATGAAGGCGGATGATATAGAAATTCTCATGAGCGGCCACATTCTTCTCTGCTAAAAAAAAGTACGATTGCTGCGATGCGTTTTAACACGACGTGGTAGTGAGCTTTGTCATTTTCACTAAAGCTAGCATCTGTTTGTCAAGAGTTGAGGCGGTTTTATGAAGCGATTCAGGATCCATCCAGTCCATCATGTGCTGATTGTGGTCCCTTGACTGTATCATGCTTCTACGAAGTCTTACTGAAGTATTTTCAGCTGCTGAAGCTCAAGGACGTTGGTATAATTTTTCCCCCACCAAACAACTTGTAAGAGAAATAGTAAACGGCATCCTACTGTTCGGCATATACAAGCCGTGACCGGGCCATCGTTTCTCCAGTTGGCAGCCCCTTGGAACGGAAGCCTGGATTTAATCTCCGGTTTTCTTTTGATTCGGAAAATTTGTAACATTTTACTCGGACAGCTCTAAGTTTCATGATGTCAATATGCAAAGCGTTGGATGTACGCACTTTCTGGCTTAGATGCAGGGTCACAACGGAGAGCAGTTACTTCCAGTCCCACGGCTCGGGGCACACTGTCGTATGCTAGTTTGACTTTTATTAATGCACTTCTGTGCACTTGATTATGTTTCCGGAACAATTGTAACGTAATGTAATCTGTCTCCATCTAGAACTCCACAAAAGCCACAATAGACTAAGTGGCTGGTACGCAGAAGAGTCGTCTATGGCGAACTAAAAACGTAAGCGGCTTTCGGTACGCATAAGGTAGCCAACAGACTTCAGCTCGCGTAAAAAATATAAAAGTGGAAGCGCAGCTGAGTCGGGGGGAGTGGCAGTCGAGGAAGTGAGTAGCATGGAAGTAATAGATCAGATAGGCTGAAAAGGATGTGCCGTAATTATCAGGAGGATAGATGTCGAAGCGTCAGAATGTCTGATCTTCAATGTAACAAAAACGAAAGCATACTTATTTACCTGATATTGATTCATATAAAAATATTTTTATTTTAGTTAGAGAGAGTGCCACTATATTCAAATGTTTGGCTATTCAATGCAATGAGAAATAATTTAAAAATACATGCTTTTCCAAATCACAACTTTGGGCCCCTTAAATATATGAGGCCTCCTTCCTGCAGCCACAGGAGCTGCACGGCTCAGGCGATGGCGCTGTTGCGATCCGCTAGCTACTTGCAAAATAAGCGAGCGCAACCACGTTTAAATAAATAAATATCAGGTTGACGGTCTATTTTTACTGTTAGGAGGTGTCGTCGTTGCATAATTATACACTCCGACAGAGAAACAGCAAGTTTCACAGTCCAGTACCGACAAACCAAATGCATCTGTCGCCAGCGATCTGTAAGACAAAGAAAGGAACGGATAATTCGCGTCCAGCGAACACTGGAATGCTCGGCGCTGCCAAAGCTGGTGCACCAGCTCAGCGAAGCACGCGGAAGTCGCTTTGTGGCGTACCCTTTTTGGCTCAAACAAAAACGTTTAAGCGTCGCACGGTCGTCAAAGAAGACGCTTAAAGTACTGTCACTCGACTACGGTCACATTACGGCAGCTTCAATTAAAATAGCACGGGATCGCCTAGTCAAGCGGTTCGTTAAGGGTTTCCCTAGAACTTCGGTTTACGTAGTTTTGCTTTCCTCCTCCCTCCCCCCGCCCGCCCCGGTGAAGCGGCTCTCTATACCCTGGCATCGAGGGTGGACGACCCGCGACGCCGCTCACGATCGTTCTTTCATGCAGCCAGCCAGCAGTAGGGTGAGAGTGATGGATGAGGCGTGCACAGGCTTTAGTTTGGGTTTAGGGTTTACCCTGAGGACAGGGGGAGGGACAGGGGAATTGTTTATCAAGCATTTCATATTACTCACCATTCAATTGCATTTCCATTTGCAGCTAATGTAAAGCGCCTAGAGAGAGATTGGGTTCTCTGGGGGCGCTTTATCGAGTGCATTGTTATTATTATTTTTATACAGGGTCGTGCTGGACGCCGGCAGGTGCGCATCGCCGTTAGGGCGACGCCTGGGTTGCTTGAAAATACGCGAGGTATTTGCTGTCTTGAACGCAGCATTTTAGTTTATGCAGTATCTAAAGTCTTCAAGGCAGGCTTTCGCTTTATCCGTCGACATGGCCGAATCTGAGTGCTTGTAGGATAAATAAAGCTAGGAGTTCAGGCCGGGGAAAAGCGGAAGTCGAGGCGCACAGGAGGCGAACCTCGCAGGCGACATAAAAGCAGTACTTTTTTTTTAGCGCAGTAACGTTACAAGCACTGAGGTTTGACCTGCTTTAAAAGCACTATCATACCAAGCCGAAATGCTTTGGCGAAATTACACATGAGCGCGACGAAACCAATGCCGCGTACTTGCACCCAACAGCACCAACGGCCAGCACTGGTTGGGGTCCCACTCTACGCCGCTGGTTCTAGCTCTGCCGAATGACTTTTGTCTTAATCCTTAAACACTTCCAAGTTTTGACCATAAAGACTCTCTACCGGACCATAAAGAGGCACGTCCCGATCAACAAGGCCAGACGTATCAATAGGCCATAAACCTACCACAGCACTTACATAGCTTACACATAGAAGACGTTATTAAGGCGAGTTCAGCCGGCTTCTGGTTGATTCGACCGCTGGATCGATGCGAGCTTCTTCTAGATCTACAATAATGAAGTGTGGTTAAGAACGTAGAGCGTTTGACAATCGTATGCTCAAGACTAACTTTGATATACCAATATACTACGCTGACTCTGAAAAGGACGGCGATTTGTACCCAGGGTACTTCTTCTGTTGTGCTAGTTAAGCTCAGTGGTTAAGGTGCTCGCCTAAAACCAAGTTCAAGGTAATGCATTCGATCGTCGAGATCACGAACTCAAGCCCGTGACATGTGCGAAGCGCCTGGATAGAGATTCAGTTCTTTCAGGACTCCACACAAACGGATTATATTTTTCAGTGGTTTCCTTTTCCGAACACCTCATCGGAAACTCGAAACTCGGCTCTTCCGGGGTCTTTGGAATACCCCGACGTCGAATTGGCGCCGTCGCTCGAGTCGCCGACTGCACGAAAAAGCGATGCATTCGATGACCGCATGCCCGCCAGACCAGACCAGCGGCGAATTGGAGATGGCGAGAGAGAGAGAGAGAGAGAGAGAGAGAGAGAGAGAGAGAGAGAGGGAGAGAGAGCTGGCTTTCGCTGAGCACACAACTTATCTGGCCGACGCTTTAAAGATTTGGAATTAAAAAACACGTTTGTTCCGTTCTTAGGGCGAAATACCGCTAAGAAACACGCATTCAACAGCAGTACGTTTTAGCGAGCCGAGCAGAGCGCCGAGCAACAGCTCCGGAGAGCATGCTCGCGCGCGTCTGTGCACAGCAAGGAGTCCGGCCTGATATGTCGCGTCTAAGGCCCTAGGGTACGTCACGGGGAGGGGAGGGGGCGGGGCCCGCTGCTGTTTAATAGCAGTAGCAGGCCAAACGGGCAGACTGCATCCCGGTTAGCCGGTTCGAGTAACGCCTGCAAGCTGGAGGAGCCATCATATGAGGTTGGCCCGTTAGGGCAAACGGACAGAGGCTTAGAGAGCCACCACCGTTCGCTTGTAACGCCGAAGGCTCGTCGGAGTGGGCGTAACTTGCCGCTTACCGAGCGGCGTAGCCTACGGCCGAATGCGGTCCGGTGAGCGCCGACGCGTCATAAGCAGGCCGCCACGAGACGAGCGTTTCTGGCACCGACCTACTTATCGTTACTTAAGTCGGGGTCGTGAGACCGCGGCGAACATTAGAAAGAGACACACAAATAGGGGATTTAATTGAGCTCTATTCGCAAGCGCACTCTGTCGCAACGCGTCTAGCTCAGTTTTATCATCCACACTTCTCGCAGGCTCGCAACAGCACAAGCACGCATGCGGGGAAATACGTCCCCGCACTTAGGCTACCTATGTCTGCAGTGGGGAATGACCCGAATAAGACGAGGAGCCCGAACCGGAGCCTAGACCCTGACTGGAGAACTGGGGCTCCGCCAAGCGCTCATGCCGACGAGACCACGTTCGCGCGCGCACACACAAAGACGACACAACAGAAACACAAATGCGAGCTCGGGCGCTGTACGACCTATGCGGTGGCGTACACTGAATCCTCCTGGCGCGGTCTCGTCATGTCCCTCAATCGCCGGCGAATATGTAACGTATCTTCTTCTGTAACTCCACAAAGTCATAACGACTATAGCCCTCCCTCCTCCCGCACTTTCGGAGAAACGAGTCCGGCAACGTCGGAACGGAGCCGAAGACGAAGAAGGAACCCTGAGCGGGTGTCGCCCTATCGTAATATAACTGGCCGGGACAATGGGGGCTGACAAGTCAGCCTACATCAATCGCCTCAGCGACCTCGGCGTCCCCTTGCTCGCAGCTCGAGAATGCAAGCGCTCTTCAGCCACCTCATTCT
Source organism: Cristatella mucedo (assembly GCA_009760855.2). NCBI lineage: Eukaryota > Metazoa > Bryozoa > Phylactolaemata > Cristatellidae > Cristatella > Cristatella mucedo. The sequence continues at coordinate 751,942 of WPIO01000036.1, read as the reverse complement.
CGTTCTCACGGAAACCCGTCCAGCAACTCTAGGACGGCTGGCGGCGATAGCGACCTACAGGGCAAGTGTTGCCCTGTTCTTAAATTCCTAGCCGGGACTACAGGGTCGACAGGCCAGCAGCCAATATAAATCACCTCATTGTCCTCCTAAGATGGCTGCTTCCTCTTGCTCGAGGCTCTGGGACAGAGGTGTTTCCTGCTGAGCAGTTCTTATGCGTCTTAAAACTGAGTCAGGCCGGCGCTGTGCTACACGTTGCTGTGAGGTAGCTGGCACCAGAACAACATTAATATACTGATAATATTGAGAATAATACATTTGAATAACGCCGTCAGAGACTGAATCTCTTTCTAGGCACTTTACAAATGCTGTAGCCACTTAGGCTGTGAGTGCGCTATACGAAGCTCTTATGCGAAATGCCCATATAATCTTTGTGGCTTTATGGAGATAGACACAGGAGATGTATACATACATACATGCATAGAAAGCATTACTAAACGATTGGCGGTAACATCCACAAGCAGCAGGCACCGTGTAAGCAGGTACATGCACACGAAACCTCAAATCCTTTGGAGACCATGCATTTAGTTCGTATGCTCCCAAAGCCTGGAAATCTCTCCCAACCTGCGTCAGAATATCCCCTGACCTGACCACATTTAAAAAGAACTTAAAAACACACCAATTAAGGACAGCATTTAGTGGGTCCCTGTGATTCGTCCTTGGTGAGCCGTGATGGCACACTAGGTAAGGCGGTTGCTTTCACGACCTCGGTCCCGAGGTCGTGGGTTCGATTCCTGCGGTGGGCGATTCTTTATCGCCACTGCAAGCGGTGGTGATAGCCGTAAAGGCTCTTCTGTCGCTATACAAAAAGAGGCTGTTTAATCAGCTAGGATTTTTTTTATGTGCATATGCGTGCTGACACTGTACATGCTGCCACTAACCACATTTGCATGCTGACCCTGTGCATGTCACCCCTAACCATGTTATTCATTTTGTTTGTTTATCAAGCATGATATTACTCACCATTCAATTGCATTTCCCTTTGCAGAAAATGTAAAGCGCCTAGAGAGATTGAGTTCTCTGAGGGCGCTTTATCAAGTGCATTATTATTATTATTAAGGACAAATTTTAAAAAGCCACGAAGTGCTGTAATAAATCGGTACGTTTTAAGCTTCTTTTAAAATGTCATCATGTCAGTGGGCTCTTTGACGTGCGTCGGCAGTGTTCCAGGCGTAATCCTGCTACCGACTAGTCTTAACTGGTGGGTTTTGACAAACCCTCAGGCTTCAAATTTTTACGGCGGCGCTAGCTAAACCAGCCAAAATATGGCGGTTTATTATCATTCGCGATTATGCGATTATTCGATAGTAAATTGCGGAGGTTGCATTAAAAGCCGGCGCCCTGAGATAGGCAGGGGTCAGGATTCGAGACTCGGGGCAGTGGCATTGGAGCCAACAGCCCAGTGATTAAGGTGCTCGCCTGACCAAGGTCTGGCCAAGGTCGCGGGCTCGAGCCCCGTAGCGCACGTGAAACGCCTGAATAGAGATTAAGTTCTCTTAGGGCGCTACATAAATGAATAATATTTATTTTTATTTTTATGCTAGCTCTAGGCCACAGAGCTGCACTGGGGCAGCTCTCAGCCTAACCGCGATGCATCCCTTGCCTTATTGGGGTCGACTAGGGTGCCTAGTACAGACCTCGCAGCTCCCGATCCACCTAGCTCAGGTTAGAATGGAGCTTTATGCAGGCGATGCGGTTAGGAGATGGAGCGACTAATGTGCTTGCCTTAGCGGGTTCGACTAGGACAGATCCGGCTACTGGTCCACCCGCTAAAGTTAGAATGCAGCCTGGTTCAGATGATGCGGTCACGATGTGCAACGACTAATGTGCCGAAGTAGAAATAGCAGCTACGCGCGAGGTCAGGAGTTTAGAGGAGAGATAATATAATCGGACGACTGGCAGCGCTCGGGGCTGCCGCTTGGTAGTCGAGGCGAGACTACGCTTCGAGAGCACGAGAGGCGAACCTACGGCGACAAACAGCTTAGTGCAACTTAGATTGCGTAGTTGTGTTCTGCCGGCTACTCAGTTAGCTGCTCGTATTTTGGGTGCTGTAGCGACCCGACTTCGGGGTTGGGACCATCGCTAGCGACGCGCGCGTAGGATAGTTTATTATACGCGGGCTTCGCGAGTTCGTGCAGTTAACTCCGTCGGTCGGTACGCGCCGCGTGAAGCGCTTGCGCCGGCGCGTAACCACTACTAACAAACCCACAATAAACTGTCGCTTCGGCGCCCAGTTGTGGCCGCTTGTATTTTAACCACACTGCATCACAGCATCGCACACAGTCCACCGGTAGAGAACCGGGGGGGGGACGATCTTCGCCATGCGGTTACAGAGGCGTTGTGTGTACGTCTTGGCCGCTGTTAATAATATTGCACTTGAACGATTGTAGCCGTCCGCTGTTGTTAAATAGACTTGTGCGCATTGTGGATAATTGCTTGATAGGGAAAATGCCAAGTTATGAGCGCTCGTCGTCGCTGCCGAGTTCCGGCTACTGCCGGCGTACCTGCATGCATTGGTGCAGCCTCTGCAAGTGGCTAGCGCCGTGCTACAGGGTTCAGGCTTCGCCTGCGCAGTCGTCGCGCGTCGGCTGAGAATAGCACCGTTAAGAGCGCTGCGTTTGCGGCCTAGTTCTGACCGGACGCGGAAGCCGCACGCCGCATATGTAACAGCACGGAAGCTTCGAGCCATCAGTACCCAGTAGTCACCGGGGCGGGACCGATTGAGGCGGAAGTAGCCTGCCGGCAGACGGCCCTGGCGGCTCGGGGTTCCCCTGCACTCGACGTCAAGAGCCTCGCTCTCACAGGCATCCGGCTGGACCCTGTTGACCGCGTGTCGTACTTCCCATCTCCTTTGTTCATCTTTTTTCGTTGACATTTCCTCTGACAAATGGAAGTAAGTCAAAATGCGATTATTTATTTGGGTGTATTGGATATAGGTTGATCCTAATTGCGATGTATAGACGTCGTCACCTTATTTATGTGTATGGAGGGACTTGATCGGCAGCCATGTGCGGATGGCAGTTCATTTGTCCAGCTGACATTTTGTTCGGAGTTCGGACTTTGCGACAGCTACTATGCTGTGCGCCTGTAGTTCATCGTTTCCAGCACGGTTACTGTGCTGGGCCATGCTGTTATGCTATGCACGTGTGTATGTGTTAGTAAACCTGATTTCTCTGAGATGCTTCAGCCCTGCCTCTTAACAGGCATGCAGTTGTAGAACATCAGACCACTTATTATTGTTAGAAACTCCAGCTAGGATCTTAAGTTAGGCAATCTGAGGCCTCTAGCTGGATCGCCCAGCTCCTCCGGATGATCTGGCTGCTGTTGATTAGGGATTCTTTAAACCAGCTTCCATGGGTAGCGAATGGTTCGCTTACTTACCTCGTCCCTTACTTATGATTCCTTAAGAAACCAGCTCAGATTTTTCAATGTCTCGATTATTTCAGCTGTGTTTTTTTGAAGCGCTTGCATTGTAATTTCTAGTTCAACTTAACAAGTGTTTGTCAAGTACCTAGAAAGATACTGAGTTCTCAGATGGAGCAATACAATATGTATAATCATTATTATGAACTGTCGCAGCACACTATGGCACTTCTCCTGACTTGCTCTGTCTAGCCTGCGATCTAAGTGGCTCGGTAAGCATCAGGATAGCTGAGTGTGCACGCAGTTATTTGCCCCAAATTTGAGCAGTAACTTGTTTGCGAGATCGTCTCCGCTTGTTCGTTGTCCGCGATGTAATAATAATAATAATACATTTTTTTAGTGCCCTCAGAACTGAATCGCTTTCTATGCAGTTTACAGATGCTGTCTAGAAAGCATAACCAGATGATTGGTGGTAACATCTGCAAGCAGCAGGCACAGCGTAAGCAGGTACATTCACACGAAGGACGAATCTCAAAGGACCCACCAAATATAGCAGCCCTTAGCAGTCTGTTTTGTACCTTGGTGCACACTGGGCTACGTTCTGTACTGGCCTGCGGTAGCTAGAATGGCAAGTGCTGATGAATCAACAACCGGTCTTGTTTAGTTTGAATGGAGCTCCTTCGACACTCATCTCGCGTTGCATCGACAAGGGATGGATGTCCCAATGAATGGTCCAAGGACTTCCATATGGGCTTCGGGTGCTGAAGGCAGCCATCGTACAACTGCCCTGCTCTACCAGATTGGGTCGGCATTGTTAGGTGGTTATTTGGCCTAGCAGTCTTGATTTGGTGCTATGCAAATTAGCCAACGAGGATGCACAGTGGGAAATGTGTGGATTTACTCCACTATTCCACCGCTGCACTTTAATGTCACTTTCTATTTGATGGCCATCGTTTCTTTCGGGACACGTGGGGGCCTGATTATGTTGCTGCAGTGCAGCCATTGACCGAATTTACCATGCTCGTTGCAGACGAACGGCCACGGAGATGGTCCAGACAGTGCAGCTGACATGACCTCAAAGGACTACTACTTTGATTCGTATGCCCGCTTCGGCATTCACGAGGTGAATACGGCACGTACTTTCTGTGCTCTCGGCACTGCTTGGAAGCTGGGTGGAAGGGGGGAGCGGTGCCGGCAAGGTCCCCCCACCGATCGCACATGCTGGGGATAACAGGCTACCATTGAGTGAGATGCTGCGCTTGACTGCCTTAGCTGGCTTGAACAGAGCATGTCTTGTTTGCTGTGCAGGATCTGCCCATCGCTTTGCTGCCTCGTGAGCTTGCCGTGCCTGCACGGTCATGCTTGCAGCTATGCACCGGTCGTCCTCCTTGACTGAGCTATTTGGCATCCGAAAAACTTGTGTGTTGGCCGACCTAGGTCTGGCGTGGAATAGAACACTTAGTATTTTTTATATGCCATACTTTGATAATAATTATACATTTGTATGGCGCCCTCAGAGAACTTGATCTCTCCAGGCACTTTACATTTGCTGCAAAGGAAAGTTCCCCTTTCTTGTTAAGCTCTTAGTTTTCCGTTGTGCTTGAGGACTTGCAGCTGTAGTGCACACCATTTGAGTCTTGCTGGCCACCCTTATCGAGAAAAGATTTGTGTAGTGTGAGTAGTTGTTCAGAGCCAATGCCCTGAACATATGTGGGATTTATATGAGACGGCTTCGTTGTGGATGCATGTTTTCTGCATTCATCTGTAGTTGGGTTTTAAGATTATCAACTCTTTTCTTCTGATTATATTGCTTCTGGTCATTTTTCAAATTCAGACGATCGTTTAGGGCTGCTGCAAGAAAAGCCAAGTCTTGGTGCCCCCTTCGTGTTGTACTTCTGCCCAAGTTTCATCACAGGGCTCGTTTTGTAAAGGCTAGAAAGGAGTTTTCAGAATGAGTGGGCTCTCTGGCGCCTAAAGTGCTCTGAGCGCTGGTAGAGTGATAGGTGACTGACCGTACTGGAGCTGACTTGTGGTTGCTGGCTTGAGCTGTCAGTCTGCCGGACCCTTAGCACCCAATGAGGTCCAGCATGCTTGCAACCTTATCGCACCGGCTCTGAAGCTGACCTCTGACCTTTCATGATCCACTAGTCTCGAACTTAATTTGCTGCTCAACTGGTGGCCATAGAAGGCTCTCTGCAATAGTGCCAGCTCTGGGTTGGCTATTAGCTCACTCCATTGCAATTGCATTCGCCCGGGATTCATAAGCCTCTACCCTTTTATGGTCAACCTAAATTTTAAAGTCTCCAGGGATGCCTATCCAGGGATATAGTTGGGGTGGGTGAATCTACCGGGATGGGTGATTCTACCGGCCGCACCTGTCTGTGGCATATGCTTTAGCATAAGTGTAGTACTTGGAATTCTACCATAGGGGGTGGGGTAAATACTCTTTAGAGCACTCGTGGCTGTAAAGCCATTTGCCACAAACCTTGTCTACAATTACCTGACTAGTTTCATTTTTTTCCTTGTCTGGTGCCTAGTTTTGTGTGCCGCCCTAGTTTTTGCCCTGGGTAAGGTGCACAACTTTGACGGCTAAGCTCCTGGACTCCCACCATGCAGCATATTTAAAGCGCCTGGATAGAGATTACGTTCTCTTCGGGTGCTGTGCAAACAAATTGCATTTTCTTCTATATTTTATCGCATGGACCAACCTTTGTGAGCTTGTTGCAATGCAGCAGATTGGGTGTTGTTGAAGCCCTCATTTGAGCATGTTCATTTTTGTTATAATAATAATAATTCATTTGTATAGCTCCCCAAGAGAACAATCTCTATTCAGGTGCTTCACATATGCCACAGGGCTCGAGCCCACGACTTCAGACCGTGGTCGGGGTGAGCACCTTAACTGCTGGCTCGGCAACTTCAATAAATTTTGAAAGCAACACATCGCCATGCCTCCTAAGGCTCTTTTGGTTCCTGGCTCCTCCATCAGCATGTCATTCTTGGCTGCTCGCCGACCTGCACTGGCTACCAGTCAAGCAACGGATTGACTTCAAGGTTTTGTCGCTCACTTTTAGGTCCCTTCATTCTTTGGCTCCAGCCTATCTCTCAGATATATTCCCCCATCAGGCCAAGCATCGTAGCACCCGCTTTTCGGAATCCAACAGTTTACCGATACCCCGTACAAACCTCAAATCCTTTGGAGACCGTGCATTTAGTTCATATGCTCCCAAAGCCTGGAACTCCCTCCCGACCTGCGTCAGAACATCCCATGAACTGACCACATTTAAAAAGGACTTAAAAACACACCTATTTAGGACAGCATTTAGTGGGTCCCTGTGATTCGTCCTTGATGTGCTTATGAGTGCTGACACTGTGCATGCTGCCACTAACGACATTTGCATGCTGACCCTGTGCATGTCACCCCTAACCATGTTATTCATGTTGTTTGTTTATCAAGCATGATATTACTCACCATTCAATTGCATTTCCCTATGCAGAAAATGTAAAGCGCCTAGAAAGAGATGAGTTCTCTGAGGGTGCTTTATCAAGTGCATTATTGTTGTTATTTTTAACATCGATGCTAGCCTTTAAATAATTGTATTGGTAGCCGTGCTACTTGATCGTCTTGGTCCGTGTCAGCTACTCTTACATTTTCTCCCCTCTTCCCTTCATTTCCCAAGTCTTAGTATCCTAATTTGAAAAGAGGCCTAACAAAAGCCTTTTATACAAAGTCTTTTACATGTTTGTGTAAGTGTGTGTGCGTGCGAGCTTGTATTTTGTTTTTACGTACCGGCTGTGGTCGTTTATCTATCAACTGAATTGTTTACCGTTAGAATCCCCCATTTTCATGTATAAGCACTTGTGTTTCTTTGCCTTCTTAGCTGGGACGTGAGTTCGTGCACGTTCGTTGATCTCGGGTGCCTTGTTGGAATGCTGGTTCCTGTTTGTTTGGTCTCATTGGCATCTGATGCCACACGCGCAAGACTCATTTGAGACTTCCAATTGGTTTCGCTCGCATTCCGACCGTGCATGCAGCAGCCAGCCAGCGCTTTGCTGCACTGCAGGAGATGCTGAAGGATCGAGTGCGAACGATGGCCTACAAGAATGCCATGTGTAATAACCGGTACCTCTTCGAAGGCAAGACGGTGCTGGACGTCGGCTGCGGCACTGGGATTCTGTGCATGTTTGCTGCCAACGCCGGTGCCAAGCGAGTGATAGGGGTGAGTCTTGATTTAAAGGTATACAAAATGCCGGCCAGTATTGCAGGCTGTGTCTTTTGCAGAAGAACTTTGGGCCCCCAAGAACGGCAAACTTGTTCGTGCTGCCGAGCATGGTGGGCTGACTGATGACAAGAACTTACGGGTTTGCTTCATCTAGGACCCACCATCCGTGTCGGGCCTGCAGTGAGTCGAGCTCTGGGGCAATCAATTCAGGGTGCATGGCCAGCAGACGATTCTTAGAATTCGACCTGCCGGTCAAGCCACAAGGCTGCCTCGGAATTCCGGAAGTTAACATTATCCTCGGGATTATGAAAATTTTTCCTCCATCCTACTTGATACTCTTGAAGAGCAGCTCATTCAATAGTGTCCGAAAAGTTGGCAATTGAAATTTGTCGTTGGGGATAGGAGATAGCGATAGGCCGACGAGCTAACGTTTTCAACAGATTTCCTAATTCTCGGACCCATCGTGCGATGTGAACAGTAGCTTGCATCTGTTTATAATTAATGCTGTCGAGGAGACCTGCTTAGCATGTCAGAACTACGGGCATTGGTTGCATGTAGCAGTGAGATTGCCAGTGCTTGCACTTAATGTGGACCTACGAGAAACAGCCTAAATCGTCACTTTCGTTCGGCAGGCATGTCAGGCTATTTGTTTCTTCTGCTTTGCACTTGCATGCCGTGGCTGCAGGTGCCCCGAGACTAGGGCTAGTAGTAGTAGTCGATCATGCTGGCTTTTGTCTGTTGTTAGAAAGTGGTACTGAAAGGTAGCTGCCTGAGCGTTTTGGCCCAGTCATACAATTGGAAGCTGTTGACTGCAGATGACTGCAGTACTTATACTTAGCTGGACATATTAATGCTAAGATGCCTGACCACAAGCTGTTCACAAATTGCACATTCTCAACGCTATGGCTTCTTGTGTTAGGTTTTATTTTAGCCCCACACATGTTATGTTCAGTCACCGGCTGGACAAAAAGAGAAACAGCCTGGACGAATGCTGAAAGAATGAATGAATTTATGAATTCTTACGCAACGACATCTACTCTCCAACTGCCGACTATCGCACATCTTTTTCAGTGGTCCTGAACTGCTACTTCTATGCTACTCACTACCTCAACTGCTTTCCTAACTCTGCTATGCTTCCCACTTTCTCTTTGTTGCGTGAGACGAAGTCTGTTGGCTACCGAATGCGTACCGAAAGCCGCTTAGGCTGTGAGTGCGCTATACAAAACTCTCCTGTGTAACACCCACATGGTCTTTATGACTTTGTGGAGTTACTGACGGAGATACATTACATTACATTACAATGAGCTAGAGCCGGCATATGTAGTCGCAACTGCCATCATGCAGGATCATCAGCCACAAGGAGGCTTGAAACTCAGGCTCCTTTCGCCCAGATTGATCGGCTTGTGTATTTTCCCCATCTGTCCTCGAGGACGTAAATCCATTATTGATAGATTGTTGTTGTGCTTCCATGTGTAGCACGGGATATTCTGGGCCACTGTTTCACATAATTGTGGGCTGACAACCCACATTTCCATCAACTGCAGAGACGTTGAGCAGGCCGTTGTGTACCGATTAGAAAGCAAATTAGTGAGCAGCCGGTGAAGCAACCAGCAGCAGGCTTATCCGGACTGGTGGCCGAAGTGAGATTGTTAACTTATGGCAGAATTGATAAGACGAGTGCTATTCTCGAGTAGCCTTCCTAGCAAATGCTTTGAGTGGTGCCAACGGTCCAAATGTAGTGGACTCAAGGAGCTGGTAGCTTGTCGTTCGTGGAGGATCTCAGAGCTCTCGAAGGGCCGTCTTGAAGGGTCGTGCACACTATCAGAAGAGGTGCGATCATAATGAACCACATTTTCTTATCATCGGACTGACCGGTTTGCTCGTTGGGTTTGTGTGCATCGGCTGGCTGTCGTGCCATACTTGACTGTGGAGCACTCATTGGAGGTGTGCCGCCCCAAGCTGTGCTGTCGCAGCAGCAGCGCAGCGCTAGTCACCTTGTGTCCAGCTGCTCTGCGCTCGTCAGCCGTGGTGTCATCTCTCGTCCCTAGATTGATTGTTCCAACATCATTGACCAGGCACGAAGCATAGTTGCTGCTAACAGCTTCGACGATGGTTAGTGGCACCGTGCCGTCTCCTACCCCGTGTATCACCTGTCGCACTGCTCATGCTCGCCGTGTGACAGGCTTTGGCCTGCTGGCTCGAGCGAGTCGGCCTCTGCCATTCGCCGCTTGCTCCCCGCGCCGAAGCCGCAGAAATGCCGGCGATCGGCAGTTGTGGCATACGGGTCAGGCATCATTCGGCGCCCATGCAGCAGCCTAGCGCTGGCAGCAGCACACAGCACACAGTGACCCTGCCACACCTGCTCACAGTGGCCGGGCCAGGCGCGTGCTTGCATACACACTACAATGAGCATGCTACTTTTCCCACATTGTGGCAGCGACGTCGTTGGTGTACTTGGTGCTGCTGCCTGTTGCGTGCGCAGTCTAAATCTACCAGCAAGATGTACGGCTAGTTCAGGCATGCTGCTGGGGGTGCAACGAACCGTTTGTGCATAGTCAGCTGGTGGTACCACAAACAAAACAAAAATACACTTGGAAGTTGCAGTGGAACATGGGGTGTGGTCACTGGAAGTGAAAATGAAAAGAATTGCTATGAGAGGTTCGGTAATGGACGACATGTGTAGCAGCAGCAGCGCAAGAGCTCTCGACAGGCCACAATCGAGTGCACAAGCTTGATCGGCCTCAACCCGAGTTACACTAGACAGCGGTCAGCAGTACGGTCTCGCTGTCGTTCCAAAGCACTTCTCTGCAGGAAGTAACTTGGGCGTGCAGCATTACTTAACTAGAAATGGCTTCAGTCTGGCTGCGCTATGGTCAGTGCTAGTTGTTGTGCCTCCCGGAGAGAGTGCCACTCTGCTAAGCAGGACGCTGATGATCCGGCGCGCTTTCAACGTTTCGATGAGAAAGGTGGCGGTGGCAGAAAGGCACCCGAGAGAGACTTGCTTTGCTCGCGAGGTTGACTGGAACTGGCCTTGAGTGGGCTTGGCGGCACTGGTCGATTCAATGGTGGCTCGTCTTGGAGCACTGTGCACGCATTTCGGTGGTCTGCTTTTTCACGAGAAAGCCAATGGCCTCTGCCTCTTCAAGGGCGCCAGTAAGCAAGTCAGCTTCAACTGTGCAAGCATATTAGCAATAGTCCTTGCATTTGAAAGCTGTGGCAAGAGCACGACCGGACCCCCATCTCGCTCGCTCTCTGCCCCGTATGCATTCCTTGCTCCTCAATGTCAAGCTGTTGACATCCCCAGAGCTGCTTCTGCTGCATGCTCGGCCTCTGCTCACAGCTTTGAAATGTGTTGTGCTGCTCGTGCCCACTAGAGCCTCACTCCAGGTGCTGCACGAAAAGTTGGCCTACAATTCCACTGCTGTGTAGCTTGGCTGTCCAACCCAGCCACGAGTAGGCTTGCTACTAGCATGTACATCGGCGTACCCAATAACCTGGCTAATATAAAGAAGGCTGCGTGTGCCACACTGAAAGGGGTGTTATTTTGATTCTCACAAGATCTGCACGTGTCAATGCCCTCGTAAATGTACTGATTCCTAACTCCTCTCAGGCGCAATCAGTAAGGATCTTTACAGTTGCAAATCCTTTGTTGTACTCGAGCATCGGGTGCCCCTCTCGTGCAGAGAGTTAAGCAAGCATTCCAGCGGGTTGTGGGTATACTACCTCAGGCCCTGGTGACATACTAATAATAATTAACTCCCCCTGTCTTGTCCTGTGATATGAATGCCATAGAGGCTCTGGAAGCAAAAGCTAAATCTCATTGTCAGCTCAGCCATTTGCTCCACCCATCCATCCATCCATCCATCTAGTGGTGGGGGCCCAATAGCAAAAGGCTGCGTGCACCCTTTGGGACACCCTGAACACAGCTGCTCTTGAGTGTTAATTTCTGGCCTTTTCTGCAATTCTCGTATTGTGTTTATTTTAGTCGAGCCAGTAGGTAGCATGAGCTACCCAACTGGTCAAAGTGTGTTAACAAGATCGGAAGCTGTTCGCTGGCCCTCCAGCTGGTGCATGTAACTCGGCAGTCTTAACTCTGCTGTTCCTTTTCATGTGCTCTACCCCATAGCCCGACAGCAGCAGCAGTCTAATGTAAACGCATTGTTTGGTTTATTGCTCAGTAAATGCCTCCAGCTGTCGGTACACTACTCTCTTCTGCTCATGCAGACAAGGATTGTGTGTGCTCTTTTATGCTAGGAGGGGCCAGTGATCTTATTACTGCAGTCTCTAGTTGCTAGCTGGCCATGCCTACTTATTATACCTGATTACAGGTTCCATTATCTGTTAAACTGACAGTGCATGTTTATGCTCTAGCCGTGGCTCTGTGTCTGCCGATTGCATTTCATTTAGCGACTAGTAAGTTTACTACTACCCGGCAGCTAAGCCTTGTGTGACCTTTCTGCCTAGCTGATGGTATCTTCTCATGCCGGCAGTCACTGCTAGGACACGTGGCCTCTTGATCACAATTCTTGTTGTCACTCTTCAAGCAGTGTTAACACGAAGCACTTGACAGATTGGTGATATTGTGCTTCAGCTCTTTAAAGCTTGATTGGTTGATGCCAAGCTCATCCTTTGATCGGTGTGGCTGCAATAGCTGCATTTTTTGTTTCCTGGAAGTGCACAACGGGAGTTGCTTATCCACTCATCTGGGTGGCTTTATGTGGCGCTTTGTTGTGCTTTGTCAACAATGTTCGAATACAGATGCTTACTGTGTGGCGAATTAGCTTGACAGTTGGCTGATGTCTGTCCACATTTTTATCTCGGATAAGTTAAGTGCCATGTTTTTATGCTATTCTGTTGTTTTTTATGCTTTTTTGCTACCTCGTCTGCATTCTACTTCACTGTAGGTCCCTTCATTCTATGGCTCCAGCCTATCTTTCAGATATACTACCCCATCAGGCCAAGCATCGTGCCACCCGCTTTTCGGAATCTAACAGTCTAGAAATACCTCGTACAAACCTTAAATCCTTTGGAGACCGTGCATTTAGTTCGTACGCTCCCACAGCCTAGAACTCCCTCCCGACCTGCGTCAGAACATCCCCTGACCTGACCACATTTAAAAAAAAACTTAAAAACACACCTATCTAGGACAGCATTTAGTGGGTCCCTGTGATTCGTCCTTCACGTGCTTATGCGTGCTGACACTGTGCATGCTGCCACTAACCACATTTGCATGCTGACCCTGTGCATGTCACCCCTAACGATATTATTCATTTTGTTTGTTTTTCAAGCATGATTTTACTTACCATTCAATTGCATTTCACTTTGCAGCAAATGTAAAGCGCCTAGAAAGAGATTAAGTTCTCTGATGGCGCTTTATCAAGTAAATTATTATTAGTATTATTATTATTATTACTGTCACACAACCCTCGGAGTATGGCAGCAGCAGCTGTGGCTGTAACTCGGTTCTGGTAATTAGAGGATTTTGTATGGTCCTAGGCATTATTAGGTTACCCACAGCTGGCAAAATCAATTACTGACGGCAGCAATCAAACATGCTGTTGGTATGTATGTGTTTAGTATGTCGTTATCCCTCCACAGTTCCGGTGACCTCCCTTATCCTACCCAGGCACAGATGCCACATGTGTCTGTTCTGTTATAGCATTCTACAGAACCAGGATTTCTTAGAATAACATTTGTCTGTGCACGGGTCTGTGGTCGGCCGTTGTATGCGCCATACACCAATCTTAGGCTGATGCTGTATGTGGTTCTATTCTGTGCTCAATCGTTGCTATGTGCAACGGCTCACCGATACCATGGTGCTGTGCACATTAGCTCTCAGACCAGAGGCAGCTTGTATTGGAAAACTAGCAGTCTGCCCTCTTTTCTTTGTAAAGTTATCACGTTAATCAAAGGCAAGGTCGAAGATGTCACATTACCTGATGGGATCACGCAGGTGGATATCATCGTCAGTGAGTGGATGGGGTACTGCCTGTTCTACGAGTCCATGCTAGACACTGTCTTATATGCAAGGGATAAGTGGCTGGTAAGTGTCTCGTGTGGCTCGGTTTGTGTCTGTTTGGTCTGAGCTCAGATGGCCCCTGCATGAGACTTTTGCAAAGCAGTGCATCCTTGATTTTTCCCAAAGGCTAAACGAAAAGAGGCGAGGGATTAAGTTGTGGCTGGCTAGGAATCCAGCACGTTCTTTGCAGGAGCTTGTGACAGAATTCACACACGAAGTGATGTGACCAGTCCCGATGATCCACTTAAGAGTATCTGCAGCAGCATCCCTCGTAGTACAGACTATGCCAGCAAGTGGCAAGCATCTAGCATCTGTTTTTCATGCAGAGCAGGTAGTCAGTGAATAAGTAAGGGTAGCACCGAACACAAATTTCAGACCCAAAGCAAGGTCGGTGACTAATATTGCTTCTCTTAACTTTCTTAATCGGCAATTTCTAGGTTTCTTGTCAAGGAATGCTAAGCACTTTCCTGGCCCATTAGATCTCCTTCAGTTACCGTTGGTATGCAGATCTGCATGCAGCTTTGTCGTATGAAGGTTTTCGCTGCCTTGCTGTGAGGTGCTATCACTCCACCACCCAGACCTTGAACTCGGTTCCTACAGCAGGAAATCCGTTTTTGCTCATGTACTTGGAATGAGGCTGTTGAATCAGCTAGTCTTTACTTGACTTTACTGTAAATCTTGTCACCTTAAACTGCAAGTGCAAAACTAAGGAGACCACAGCAACAATCGACCCTGCCAGTGTTTAATAATTATTATACTCAAGACAGTTGTATTGCACACCAGAGAAACAACTCTTTCTAGGCTCTTGAGATATCCTGAAAAGGAATAGCCAATCTATCAACAACAAAATACAATGACTTTGCTGAACACGTGAGCTCACTTTCCTCGGCCGAAATGAAGTGCACAGCGTGCGTGCGTGATCGCGCACGCGTGGATATCCTCACATGCTTCATCACACTGACGTCTGCATTTGTGTTTGCAGGCACCGAGCGGTATGATGTTCCCTGATAGAGCCTCGTTGCATATGTGTGCCATCGAGGATCGTCGATACAAAGAAGACAAGATTAACTGTACGTCGTCGAAATGGCCGCTTGCTTTGCTTGTGCTCTGAGCCGCGAGGCTTAGCTGACAACTTGTGTGCACAGCATGCAACGAAATGATCGACTTAGCTTAGAACGAGTCGTTGAAATGTGTCATTCCCCTTTGCTGGCAAGTACATTTTGATGATTATCAAAGGTCGCTATCGAGCGGGCTGCTTTGAGTTTGCTTCGATCGTTTGCCTCTCTTTTCGATCGGTTCGTTGCGACTATTTTGATTGCCAGAGCATTTGGTCGCCCCTGAAAAAAAGCTTACACACTCTGCTGTACCTTTTCGCGTAGCGTGGGGGTGGCGTTGCTGCAGATTGGCACCGCTGAGGCTCTAGGCTTCTTTACTTGCAGGGTGGACGAACGTCTATGGCTTCGACATGACCTGCATCAGGGACCTGGCTATACGTGAGCCCCTGGTGGACATGGTAGATCCAAGGCACGTTGTTACGAACACATGCACGCTGAAGGTGAGTAGCTCACAGTTTCTTGTGGAAACTGATGGCTTATTCAAAAATGCCATCGACTGTCTCCGCCAGAGTGGGTTGGTCATGATGTGAGCGTGCCTGAGAGCCAGCAGAAGCTTTACGCCGTGACCGGTTTATGCCATCCTTGTGGCGCTTTCATTAATTAAATCGGACATTTGAGGGCATGTCCAGTGCTATGCTTATAGCAGAAATCAAAGTCTAGTCTTGGGTTACAAGTCGACATTTTATAGTAATGATGTCAAAATACAGAGCAACCGGATGCCGCTGAGTGCCGAGAAAGAATTTTGCGTTAGGCTGAGAATGATCACTTAACCTCTAGAATACCAGTCTGGTGCTCTTAGCGATTTGAGCCATCCATACTACTCTTCGTTCTGCATCCAGCAAAGGGCTTTGAAGCTTCGACCTTAAGTTACCACTTTGATGCTCGAGCCAAATCCTGGTACACAACATAAATGAGTAGATGTTGGTGATTGCAATTGGCTGTCAAGCTGCAACTGTTATGCTTGCTTTGGTTGACGACTAAGGAATGTATGTGCAGCACACCTTAAGCAGTTAGATGCAAACGGAGGAGGAAGTCCACACGAGCATCTCACTGCCTTGTCCTTGGCAATGTGTAAGGCGGCCCTGTATAATTGCACTTTATGAGAATTAAATCGCTTTCCAACAATTTCAGGTAGTTTGAACAGTAAGCATATCAGCTGATTAATGACAACCAGCACATCGGTTGCATGCATAAGCATGCCAAGAATGATTCACTTGGACAAAACATAGTGTTGGGAGCAGGCAAGTTTTTAGTTTTGCTTTTATGCTGTCACGTAGGGAATGTCGTGATGTAAATGGGTCGAGAATTCTAGGCTACTAATGCAGAGCTCATTAAAAAGAAGCCTATTTAACAGCCTCTGCATCCACCAAATAGAGTGCTGTACTCTGTGCCAATGTCACAGTTAGTACCAGTTTGACCTTCGTGTGTCTGCTGTCTGTGCAAAAGTGCTGGTCACCAGTCCAGCTCGGTCATTATAGGATTGATGGCTGATGAGATCCACTCTCGGATGATTGGTTCTTGGAATGGCGTTGCCTCCCCCCCCCTGATGGTATTGCTCACGAGTACAGTCGACTTAGCTTATAATCGCTCGGGCCGGCAAATAGGCATTCTTACAATTGGAATTATCCCATATGCGGATTGAATCTAATATTACAAAAAAATTGTGTCGCAGAAGTGCTATTCTTATAAGTGGAGTATTCATATATCCGATATTCTTACACGCGAGTCTACTGTATAGGTCCACTTTTGCAGCAAGCTTCCTCATCCCCTTATTTGAATTAGATACATGGATTGCTTTGACTTTAAAAGGCTTTGTGCGTGTGCTTGCACTGGTGCTTCAATTGGATCCTATCATTTCCACTGCAGCATCCTACCCTAGCACTTGAAGGACTAATGGAAGACTTAACCAAATGCAGAGGGAGTCTTGCTGGTACCCTCGTGTGAATGGCAGCTGCCCATGTCTGGCAAAGGTGCACATCTTGGTATTCGTAGCTAACTCGTACTGCTGTAAAGCCTTTAATCGTATCGGCTGTGGCATTAACTCTTGGCAACCTTGTGTAAACGTGGATGCTGTGCTGTTTGTGCTCTGCTTCGGCCTCGTTGTAGCAGCTTGGAGTCTGGGGTGCACTGCTGCTTTAGGTTTTTGGGTCTTAAGCTGCGTCGTGCTTAATCGTCTGCACTTCCCTGCATAGCAAATAAGTGTGTGGATTGTTGGTGGTCATCAACTAACGAGAGCAGTCTCGGTGCTTCATGCTGTCGAGCAGGCAGCACCGGGTAATTTCCGGCTCTTTGGCTTGGTGCTTCATGGTGCCTGCACGGCAAGCGGTCGGGAAGCCCCCCCCCCCCTCGTCCCCGTCCCCTTCAAGCTGCGGTGCCCGATGCATCGATGCTGCAGCCGTTGGAGGCTGCTCGTTAGTACCCGTTTTCCATATAGTTGACGATCAGCTCAGTGGCATCGTCATTGGAATCCCCAGGCCTGCTCGAGGAAATGCATGTACATTGACCATGAGCCTGTACGTGTGCCATGTCAGGGGCCGGCTCTTCAGTGCCCCTTTGCTCACTTGGCGTGAATCTGCGCTGCTGCTGCTGCAGTGAACCGATGCTATGTATGAGGCGCCGCCACATTTCTTGTCTTCCTCTTTTCAGGATCTGGATTTACTGACCGTCAAGAGAGAGGATCTGGCCTTTACTGCCCCTTTTGCGCTGCAGTGTACTAAGAACGACTACATCCATGCATTTGTCGTATACTTCAAGGCTGACTTTAGCCGATGTTACAGACCTGTTACCTTATCCACAGGTAAGGCCTGCTCCTGTGACGTTTTCATTCATGGAATACGTCATATAAATGTAAATGATGGGGACGTGGCCTAGCTGACACTTTCCTTTGCGTAGCACCGTGAGAGCCACGAGGCATTCATCGTCAGGGCTCTTTACAGGTGTGTAATTATTACCATTGTCATTTGTTCCTATGGATGTAGCATTCTGTCGCAGGGCTTTGCTGTAACCAAATGGGATGTTAAATGAAAGGCTGCTATTTCTGCAGGTTGAAAGGCTTGTCTTTCTGCATCAATAATAAGCTTACGAACCGGCCTTGCTTTGTGAGCAACTTTAATTCGGCCCCCTAGGAATTCTTCATCCTATGGACCCGTGCCCTAGTGGTGAATTACCTTGACGAGTATTGGACATGGCCGCTGACTTTGAAAATCTTGACTTCCTTGACTTCTGAAACTCTTGGTTGGACACGAGTAAAAAAAAAAAGACAGAAAAAACTTACCAGTCTTTACCTTTGAGCTAATTTGATTGCCCCTTAAGCAAAATTGTGTTATATTAACAATCAGTTGACCTTTTTAATTTTTACTTTACAATTCTAATTCATTTGACATTATTGCCCGTTGGTAAGGATAGGCACGGTAAGTATCCTGCTGTCTTTCGTAAACGCATGGTTGTCTGCTCTTTGCTTAGCAGCAGATTGTCACTGCATTGTACTGCAGACTTCAGGCGCCTCTTTGTTTGTGAGATCCTGCGCTGGGCAATGCAACTTTCTGCCGGTGGAGGTGTGTGTGGGCAACCCATGGTTTTGTTAATGCCTGACCATTCCCCCAATACAATTGCTGCATGCCTTACTGTTCCCATTGATTCATGCAGCTCCCGAGGCTTCGTACACTCACTGGAAGCAGACGATTTTTTATCTCAACGACTACCTCACGGTCTGCTCTGGCGAGCAACTAAAAGGCACTTTCGCTCTGAAGCCCAACGCAAAAAATAAGGTATATATAGGGCTCGCGAGTCACTGCGTTTTTGGTCATGCTCTGCATACATTCGCTTATCTGTATTTTTTGGGTACTTCTCGACGTCGTCGTGGCCATGTGTTCATCTCTGATAATTTGACCTAAGCTATTGTTTCGGTAGTTGTAACCATCTTTGGCTAACTGCAATGGTCCGAGACATGATTTGACTTGTCTTTCTTGTCGTTGGCAACAATTGTGCTGTGTAGTGGCCTAGCCTCAGCTTTCCAGCGTGTCTGATGCTGTTACGAGTTTGCTAGATTTAGGCATGGGGCATCAGTATTGGACATGGGCAGTGTGCCCTCCCTGCAGGCATGATATTGCTGTGAGTAACAAGGCTGGTGATAGATTGAATCGGCCCACGGCAGACTGTCTAATGTCGTTCTGTATTTTGAAATTATCTGTATGTATGTGTGTGTGTGTGTGTGTGTGTGTGTGTGTGTGTGTGTGTGTGTGTGTGTGTGTGTGTGTGTGCTTACGGTTGGTGTTGCTGAGTTTCTCTCTGATTTAGCTAGTTGAAACCATCTGAGACCCGCGATTTATCGTGCAAAATACAAGACTAGTTCAATCGATGCGTTCACGTTCTTGCAGAGAGACCTGGATTTTGACGTTCACATTGACTTTCATGGGCAGCACTGTGACACTTCCGAATCCATTGAGTATAAGATGCATTAAAGCACAAATCCTTTGGCTTTGAGAGGAAGCAATCACATGAACTCGGCAGACCCAACCTCGGTTGCTTACCATCGCAAACAACGTGACTGTTCCACCTGTGATAGAACCATCTGAAAGCATCATTCGTTCACTGCCCCTGGTGGGGCTGGTTTTTACATATGCCGACGTCGTTTTGTTGCGCGTCCCACTTGTCATATCTGCTGCGGCTTTTGACAGTTTGTCTTGTTTTTGTTTACTAATTGTTTGCATATGCCTTGGTGGCATTGGCATCGTTAAGCCTGTGACGGTTTAGCGATTGCAGAAACATGGCTAATGGATTTAAATCGTGCAGCTGCTTTTCTCTATCGAACAGACTATGTGCCTATTCAGTCGCGAGCGTTGCTGGCCAGATGTTCGCTTCGAAATGTTTGTATTGCCTGAAACCTTTCGTCAATGTATTCGCGCATGTGTGCATGCTTGCATTAGTGGGCATGACATTGCGCATGTACGCGAGCGTGTGCCATATAGTAGGCTCTGGGGTGAGGTGCTCGCTCTTCATGACCCAGGTCGTGCGTTCGAGTCCTGCATACGTGCAACTCTTTATTGCCGTTTGCAAGCGGTAGTGATAGCCTTCGAGGTTCTTCTGCCGCTGTATAGGTGACTATTAAAACAGCTAGCCTCTACTCTATGTGCCAGCTCTCACTTTCCTGTACGACCGACGGTAATTGTTATTGTAGTCCATCAATTGTCTGCTTGGCTTTCCGGAAGTTACTTAGTTTGCTTTTAGCAGTCAAACAGTAGAGGTCCCGTTCCATGCATATGGATATTTAGCTCTTCGATAGCCGATATATTTTGCGTAGGTAGTGGATAATGGTTGGGCATCAGTGCTTTGGCATCTGCAGATTTGCACATTTTTTTTAGCAATTTTACAGCCAACATGGTTTTGTTGTGGTGTAATAAAATCTATGGAGTGATTTTTAATGGCCTAGCTGAAACTTTTACTCGTTTGGAGTTACTTGAAGGTTAAAATGGCAATGCTTGAATTTTTCGAACGATGACTTTCTCGAGGGAGGTGCTTCGGAAGCATCCCACACCTTGAGTGTATCGTGTCCGGCACAAGTTCTCATTGGTTGCCACAGATCTCGTAGACTTTCAAATTTAGCTGATCAAAACTCTATCGGCAAGGCTTTTGTTGCAGTGCACATGCTTTACTACTACGGTTGCAAAATCCCTAGCAATTCTTCAAATGCCTCCAAAACTTGAACAATCACTGTCTAACCGGAAAGTGATCCCAGCCCAATTAGCAACAGCTCATGAGTTTGACATTTCTGGCAATTTCTTGCAATACCAAGGTTACCTCTAGATCGTTATTGCAAATTACCAACAGCAGCTGAGTATTGCCTCAAATAGATTTTTATAATCCTTGACTGGGCAGGAGTTTAGGAGTCGGAACTGTAGCTGCATGACATGCTACTGCTGGTGTCTGTCAATGCAATTTCGGTGATACTTTGGAATCGGACCAAAGCCACAGCATTGTGTGTGAAACGTCGAGGCGTCGGCAAAAAGCCTGTCAACCATTTATGCTTTTGTATGCCAATGTGAACTGCTATAAACTGTGGCCGTAGCTGTCTGCACAGAAATTTTTCTCTTAGCATGGTTGAGATCATGTAATTAAGTGTCCTTACAAGCCGACCTGACGATCTTCTTGGCTGAGATTCAAGGCGATATGCGTTTCTTTAGCTGGCCTTGTTTATTAGGGTCTCATTTCCTGGGGCCAACGCAAAGCACCGATGCAGTGGATAATCTCACTAGATGGTCAATCGCGGTGCTTACATGCTGTACTCGTGACTTCAGCAGAAGATGTGAGAAGTTAGTGATGCTAGTGATTGCTAATTTTCCTGCGGATTGATATGCGGATACGATGTTGGACAAATGTGCTGGAAGTTCCACCACTTCCATCTCTTACGTATTCCGGGTTTTGTTATGCTGCTCGTGAATAATGCAGGCAAACAAACCTTTGAACGACGTAGGTTTAAAGCCCTAGCGATTAACGATCGGCGTTGGCTGTGGTTCACTTTTGGCCTAACTACGCCGAACTACCGAAGAGACGCCGGTGCTGTAAAGCATCAGTGAGCTTGAGTAGCTAGCCCTGTCCTTGGGCTCTCGCCTGCTCTCTGTTCTGTGCTGCTGGGACCCATCTCATTCATTGTCATAATTGGGCTTGGAACCTGCTTCTGAAGCTGTAGTCATTAGCTGGTAAGTGTGCAGCGATTACTATCCCCTCCTAGGGGGGGAGCAGTTGAAAGGGTTTGCCCTGCAGGTGATAGTGGGTGGGGGCAGACCCACATAATCACGCCTAGCTGCTTCATTTATGACCTTGCTCTTTTATGTAAGTCTGGGCCATATTTTTATGAACGTGCTTTATCGGCTCCTGAACTGAGTCACCTGCCACAAACAGCCCGAAGCATGGCCAAACGAGTTGTAGATGCTGCACAGATACACTCAGCTATAGCGATGATAGCAGAGCACGATAGCAATCGAGAACGCCCAAGCCTAAACGCCAAGCTGTATAATCGGCAATATATTCGAAGCACGAACTATACAAGTTCTAGCCCATTTAACGGTATCATTAAGTATACTAGACAAAGAACCTTAAAGGCTATCTATCACAAATGCCTGCAGCCACAATAAAAAGTCGCCCGCCGCAGAATTCGATCGAACCCACGATCTCGGGCCCGAAGTCGTGAGGAGCCTTACGCAGCGTGCTATCACGGCTCCGACCGCCTCAATCAAAGAACAAATCGTCACTTGGAATATGCTCTTCTAAATTTTTTTAGATAATTGATTATGAACTGTTGAGGAGTTCCTAATCATTTTAATTTAGAAACCACTAATAATTTCAAGCACTCATAATAATAATCTGACCCGTTTTAACGTGCACATGTTTCGATATGCTGTACATTATCCGCCGAAAGACCCCAGCTGTATCAGCTTGAGTTTATTAGTGTAACCGATCTCAAGTTATCAAAATCTACACGAACATTCACATTGGGATTTAAATTTGGACACCGGAAAAACAATGAATCCACCGAAATCTCCAAGTCGACCGTTTGATTTAAGGTATATGTTAGGTAGGTTTAGCGATTGGGTGTTACGTTTTACGGTTTTATATACTAGAATACTAAGGATAGCAGATGGTTAGGGCCGGTCATTAACCTTAATGGACAGCGGTGCTCATGGGTTAGACTGCAGGCTCGGATGGCTAGCGCCTTGCTGCGTGCCATCTCAATACTTGGAATTAACAAAAGTTTAGCTACATAGAGAGGGCTAGGCTATGTGGACGATTAACCAGCTATCTCGGTGTCGCACAGGTTCCGACAGAAAATCTGTGGACCTGCTTATGCATGCTCACGACAGCCTCTGTCCTAGGACGTGTCTGCCTCCGAGGCAAAAGGCTGCAAAGAGCAGGGTACAAGTTCGGTTGCAACCATAAGCGCAAGGATACGGCAGTACTCAAAACGTCGTGTGGCAACGCAGGCTGCAGCGTGGGGCTGCAGCTGCAGCGAGAATTGAGTGGTGGAGGAGCAATAATAGTAATAGCTATGGTAATAATAATATTACATATACGTATTGAGCTGTCAGGGAATTGAACATTTTAAAACCTTGTTCGTGTGCTGTAAGGGACGCAGTGTTCTGTGAATGGTAGGGGAGTGGTATTTCACTCGCGTAAAGCTCTCTTTCACACAACATTACGAAATCTCCTTCGGACATTAAATGTATTCTCTCTCTCTCTCTCTCACTCTCTCTCTCTCTCTCTCTCTCTCTCTCTCTCTCTCTCTCTCTCCTCTGAAACTCGAGCTTCTGGGTTTTTCTCAGCCCTTTCGGTTTTCAGCACTCCTTAGTACAAAGTCCAACGGAAGAGCTCGATGTGCTGATCGGATATCGGCATAACTTGGGAGTTGATTTATTTTAGCCTTCTACAGGAATAGGCATGGCTTGTTATAATATTTTATTATTATTATTTATCATCATTAATCATTAATTATTAGTTATTATTAATTAATAATTATCAATAATCAAACTTAATATTATTAATTGTTGTTATTATTGTGTTGCCCGCTTGGGATTGGGTCGACCTCTTGGATAGCCACTCACCGACTGAGAGTTCGGATTTAGGTGTCCGGGTGTAACTGGGAGTCCGTACAGCTTGCTGCTCTTATTACCTGCAATCCGTTGTCGCTCTGCTTTGCAGCTTTGTCTTTGCACTATCATTGGCAGCGTTAAAGTGAAAAATAAGTCATCTTTTATATAGCACCCCATGAGCGAGCTGCAACCAAGAGTGAACGATAAACAAAGCACCCTGCCCAGGCAGGACGTAAAACGCTCAAGCGTTGCACCCGGGCATGCAAAAGCACACACTCGATGGCGTTCCGGGCCCTTGGCCATCAGGATAACCCGGCCGACAGTCGTGCGAAAGCTCGCACTCACTGCGTTGTCTTTTTTGCTTAATGGACCTTTTCCATTAATATCTACTCTCAGAATTTTTCGACTGAGATATGACCTAGAACGTTGTAGCACTGTGCATTTGATTCTTAGGCGATGTGACAGGTGCTCAAGAAGGATGGCATCAAAAGCAGCCAAGGGATCCAGCTGAACTAGCTGGAAGACTAATTTTCAGAATTTCTGAGAGGGTTGTTAAATTTGCAGTCGAGCGTCTACAACAAAAGACCAGACCTACAATGTCGCATCTCAAGTCACCCTACCCTCACGCGGATAGGCGGTTGCTGCCTTGTTGTGAATAAATTGGTCCGGCAGGTAGGTTCTTTGATTTGGGTCATTGCATTTATTTATTATAGAAGTCTTCTGACTCTTGTGATGATCTCAGCAGTAATACAATAGTAATACTCGGCTGTGCTGACAGTAGAGTGACTTGCTCTACAACACAAATGGAATTTACTTGATAGGTTTGGTGTAAGTTAGGCATAAAATTCGACATAGCCACTTAACTTATCTAATACTACGCATTCCATTTTCATTAATAGGAACGGCAACCGGAAGAGTGGGCATACGTTGCTTAGGTTCTTCTGGTCTAGTGTCGACATAGCCACTTAACTTATCTAATACTACGCATTCCATTTTCATTAATAGGAACGGCAACCGGAAGAGTGGGCATACGTTGCTTAGGTTCTTCTGGTCTAGTGTCGACTTTTTAGTAAGTGCTCTCAAGATAGCCATCTTGAAAGGTGTTTAGGAAAAATCCGAGATTGAAGGCGGGTGTTATTAAGATTATTAATGCAGGGCAGGAGTAAATTTAGGCTCCTCCGCTAGAGAACTGTAGATGTGGGAGCCAGATAGCCAGTAGTCTGGGACTTAGACTGGGAGATGATCTTTGAGATAACAGTATTGGCCGAGTTATGGAATTAAGCTGCAGTTCAAATCACAGACAACTTACTACCTCAACTGCTCTCCTAACTCTGCTATGCTTCCCACTTTCTCTTTGTTGCGTGAGACGAAGTCTGTTGGGTACCGAATGCGTACCGAAAGCCGCTTAGGCTGTGAGTGCGCTATACAAAACTCTCCTGCGTAACACCCACATGGTCTTTATGACTTTGTGGAGTTACTGAAGGAGATACATTACATTACATAGACTCACCTGGCCAGTAGAAGCTGACGCCGATTTGTTGTGGACTGTAGTTCGATTGCATGCGGGCTGGTACAGCTCCTTTCCTCAACAGCTGGTGGGAGCATTCCCGAGAGGGGCCTGTGCACAGCTGTGGTCAGCTTCTAATGAGGCGTTGACACAGGCCGATAACCCGCTGGTGAACAGATGGTGGATTCACCGTCGGGGTCGGCCAAGGGACAGCCAGGGTCGAGGAGAAGAGTCGAGCAAGAGTAGGGGCCGAGGGGAGCCGTGCGCTCTGGGGCTTCGTGCGTTGGTAATGCTGTCGGTGTTGGGCATCGGCTGGCTCTCTGCTGTGCGAACAAACGACATGGACGACTAAGTTAATTGTATTTCGTAGTGGCAGACTTTGCGGACAAAGAGTACTGACCGCGCTTGCAAAACAGCTCTTATTTTGTTCTCGCATCCTGAGCCATCCAATCCTTTAACGGCTTTAACTGAAGGACGCCGCTGCGGAGACGCTGAATGAGGCGGGCTATCGGCGGCTATCGTGTCAGACTTGTACGCCTCGCGTTTCAATCCTGTCGCCGGCAAGGGCGACGTCTTTGGTAAGTAATTTGGTTGGCGCCTGCAGCTCAAATGACGTGTTTTTACCCATTGCAATTCAGGAGCCGCGTATAATAAAATATCTCTGCAATTATAATCTGGCTTATCTAAAACCTCATTTTTTTTATCCGCTACATTTTTAAATTGAGGCTGTCCTGAGACGCAGTAACAAAAACCTAACATGGCCAACTATTGTAAGTGTGAACATTTGCCTAACACTCGTCAGGGTCTAAAATGAACTGCTACCAAGGATATTTACTTCTGTGCAGCTGATGTTGTAACTGCTCCTTCTTCATCTTAGCCAGGGACAGCCGTTACAGCAACGAACCGTGTGCACTTGCATCTACAGAACCTTAAGCCGTCCAGGTCACCAGCGCTTCACTCAAGTGGAGACGGTCGAGCGCTTAAAGCTTCAGCCTGATCTCAAAAATGAAAGGTTCTAAATTAGAAAGCGATTAGTGCACACAACTCTTCGATGAGCAGACTTTGTTGCACCGTTGCAGGAGTGATTGCTACTTATTAGGAGAATAATGTAATATCAATATAACTCATTTGTATTTCGCCCTAAGAGAACTTAGTCGCTATCCAGGCGTTTCACAAATGGCGCAGGGCTCGAGCCCAGGACCTCGGTTGTCAAGGGCGAGGTTCGTGGTTAGCATCGTCTTAGCGAGCCGGTCGTGTCAGCCATTCATTCAGTTAGACAGCCTATGGGGTATTGGAGACAACGTCCACTGTCCAAAGCATCATACAGGAGCGTACACTTACAGAAGATACGCAGTGAGCCAGTTAAGCTTCATAATGCGAATCATAACGTCACTGACCTTTGGCTTCTCTGGCAGGCGCCTAAGTAGCCGAGCTAGCATGCTCGTATCTGCACAAAGTTGGTTGCCATGTAAGTGCATGAACATTACTGAATTGCGTTCACCAAGTTGCAAAGTTACCCGAATCGTCGTAAAGGAGGGAACTTTGACATTACGGCAGGCAGGATAAAGAGCTTCCCCAATTAGATAAAATAGCTAAGCAGAGTCACAGTGAAAGCATAGAGCTCAAACGATAGGCAAGCCGTCCTCTCTCGTTATTTCATGGCGGCGGCAGGCGAGGCATGTGAGCCCTCGCTGCACAGTAGCATTGCACGTGGCATAAGCAAAAGTCCTCGTAGTGTATGTACTAAGAGATGGCAATATTCAGGAGATCCCCTTGCCTGAGAAGATAGGAGGTTGACAAGTTGCAAAAGGAGAGAAAGAGACCATTTTTAGAAAAATTAGACCATTTGTATTTGATGAGCAGCATAGTTGAACCGTAGCATTCGGCAGCCAGCAAACTTCATCTCACGCAACGAAGAGAAATTTAGATGCGTAGCGAGTCAGGAGGGCAGTTGAGGAAGTGAGTAACGTGGAAGTGGCAGCTCGGAATGGCTGTGAAGGATCTGCCACAGGTGGTAGCTGGAGAACATATGTCATTTCGTAAGAACTGTGGAAGTAAGTTCTACAGTCTAGTTATGCACTGCAGTCGCAGATCCACGCATCACACAAGCTGAACAGTGGAATTCGGTTTTAGCTTTGCCCCTCGGGTTTTGCCTAGGGTTAGATACTGGTTCCTCACGAACCGGGTCTCTGGTTCGAGTCTTTCAGCGGAGGACGTTTTTATTAACAAAGGCGAGCGATTGCGATGGCCGTGATGGCTCTTCTAGGTGTATGAAATTCTTCTTTCGCTTTATAAACGAGACAGTTAAGTCAGCTCACCTTTATTATTATTTATTTATATGGTATATATAATGTATATATATATATATATATATATAATTATATGGTCTAGAGGGCTAGTTGTTGTTTATGACTGAAAGAAGAATTTCAGGACGAGGTCGCTCGTGGTAGGCTTGATTGCAGACATGGAGGAGCTGCATGACATTTAGGGCGAGAAGTCCTGTAGGGGTGTTACTTAAAGGAGAGGATTCTAGCGAGGATGCGATTACTTTAGGAATGGACTCTCTGATCTTGTGTATTTTGTTGTCAAAGAAGCTAGAGATGCAATTTACTAGTTTACCACAAGCATGGCAAGGTGGTAAGGGGCTAACCAGGGAGCGTTTTGAGGAAATCAATAATGCTAGCTATCAGCATTTTTGGATCTTGCATCTGTGATTTGGCACCGTTTTTATAGAAGCTAGAATTGGTCTTTTTTGGTGAAGTTATCTATAAGTCAGACTGAGGAGCTTGAAACCAATTCTTTGCTAAATTAGGTGCCATTTAAGCTCTCAGACACAAATGATGCGACGTGGCAGCTATGCCTTTGAATACAGAACAGACGAGCCACTGAGTTTTTCACCAGTTGCAGATGACTGCGGGCACAGGTCTGGGGTCCTGAATAAAGGAAATTGCACACAATCTAGACGCAATAGCCTAAGCACTTGAGCTAGTTTGACTTTAGCACTCTTAATATGAGCAGGATCTAAATTGGCAATATTCCTTCTCTGAAAGGCCGTGTTGATCATGGAATATGTGTGGCCATTTTAAGAGCAACTCGTTTTAGAAGAGCATACCTAGATTACGAGCAGACGTCATCGGTGTACCGCTATCTAAAGCTGTCTTGAGAGTGAGGTCTTCCAACTTTCAGGTGACACTAGATTAGCTTTACCGTCGTTAAGCTTTATAAAGTAAGGTAGCCAGCCGAAGGCAAATGTCGCCCGTGCAGGATATATGGGCATAGAGTGAGTCGGGTAAGGAACAGGGCTTTGAAGGTGAGTAGCTGTATGCCTATGCATTTTATTAGGGGAACCTTGGCACAGTATCAATAGAGGTATTTGAATTTATAGCCTGGGAGTAGAGTTTAGAGACGAGTTCGGTGCAGGCTGGCATGAAGGAGATAAAGAATAAAAAATGTAGGCTGATTTAATTTAAGGAGCTCCTATTATAGAGCGGCAGAAGAGCTTTCACGGCTAATACCGCCGCTTGCAGTGGTCAGCAAAAGATCGACCACTGCAGGACTCGAACCTACGTCCCGGATGCTGAAGAGCCGGCACTTTATATCTTTATGCCAAGACTCAGAGGCAGATGAGAGAAGAAGGGCAGGGCAATGAGGGACTGTAGCCATGCAGGGACGGCAGAAAGAAGGTGGATAGACCCTCATAGTTTGGTTCATCTTTATATCAGAGGAATTTGGTGAAATGATCTGAAAAATAGCCAGTCGGCAGCATTCTTGCATGTTCAAGAAGTTTCATGGTGGATACTAACATATTTGGCTTAGTGACTTTGGACTTAACCTTCAAGACTTTTCCTTAGGGAATTAGCCGTAGCTAAGATGGATTGATGCAAACCTTCAGCAATCTTCAAAAATTCTAAGTAGTTAAAAGTGAGTCCAGACTTTTTAGTGGATTTCTCAAATAAAAGCTCAGTCTTCCTTAATATTTTCACTCGGCCTTGTAAGAAGCGACATGGCGGGTACGGACCAGTCTTCTATTCAGAGGTAAGCATCGTCCAGGATGTTGGCTTCCTCGAGTTGTAACATTGCATCATGGCGGGAAGTTCGTCGGTAGGGTCAGGTAGATTAAATTGGATGCAAGACTGCTACAGATAACATCATATCCAGACATAAAAATTTTTTTTATTCACATTTAATTACAAACGTCTAAAGGGAAACTCCTTCCAGCGATAACGAAACCTGCTTGTGATAAGACTACCGAAAAGGATGAGAATGGCTGGTCAATAATAAGGTACAATTTTGGGAGAAAATTTCATTGAAAATGCCTGTAGTCTTCTATAAATATAGGAGTTTAAACACAAGCACGAAGGTGGAAGTTATTTTGACAGTGAAATCTAATCGCAACACGTCGGATCCTATGAGCAAGCTAAGTGGATAATAATGTCACCCAGAATGAGAAGAGGCTGATTCCTAGAAAGCTATTAGAAAGAGAGAAATTCAGAAAAAGTCAAGAGATGAAGCTGGGGTGGCTGCCTGATATACGATAAATTACCACGATCGTCGGCAACTTACCACTAGATGAACAGAGAATAAGAAATTCAAAAGACTGTTTAGCCGTAATCGAGAACGGGTTTTAATTGAATGACGCGAACAAAAGCGCAGATACTCAACGTCAGTTTTCAGAGATCTTGAATAAGTAAACGTGGAAAAAGAAGAAACCTGGAGTAGCATTGCTGGCAGCCGAGCAGTTCATCGAGTTTAGCCAGGTCTCGATAACAGCGAAATTTCAAGTATCAAGCTGTCAACGCCTAACAGTTTGCTCCATAAAGAGCAGGCATTCCAAAGGCACAAGTTATAAGGGAGCATCGAGGCAAGCATAGGATATAATACTACTACGAGTTTCATAAAATCGGCATATGTTCTAACGCAATAACGCATGTTGAGGTTAGTAAAAATGGCAGAGACGTCAGTTTCGTCCCGGCAGCCGCCTTTCGTACCCCCGAGATTGTCTCTGGATCTTAGCCCAGGAGGTAAGGTGCTCGCTCTTCGCGACCCAGGTTGCGGGTTCGAGCCCTGCAGTGCCCTAAGATGTATTGCTCACTGCAAACGGCAGTGAGATCCTTCAGGACTCTTCTCCCGCCACTATACAAATGAGGCTGTTGAATTAGCTAACGTCTGGACGTACTATGGGCGATGCCTAACTCGTAAAAACCACGCAGACATGGCCAAAAGCGTTCACTGGACATGCAATAGTGCTGCCGAAATGAGCTCAAAATGATAGCGAGCGTGCTCGTACAGTACCGTGGCGTCTGGGAACACACAACGAAATGGGTCTCATGCGATGAAGATGCTGCCGAAAGCGATAGATAATAGTTGAAGACAGCTGCCTGCTTGTAACTCTATTTTATCCACTGGAGAATGACCCATACTTTTTTCCTGCAAATATCGTGCTACTTAATTCATCCAGAGGGAAATTTCCAGCGTGGTCTTTGAGGTCAGCTGCGTGACAGAACAAAATGTTCCAACCCAAAATGTCACGGACATAATGTCCCTGACAAAATGTCCCAGGACAAAATGTCCCCATACAAAAATGTCACAGACAAAATTTCCCCACATGTGATATAAGATTAGTAATTTTAATATTATTTTGAACAGATTTTATTAAAAGCAAGAGGGAAATAAATGTAAAAGAGTAGGAAGTTATATCCAGTTATTTGGAGACAGTCTCTTCTCATACAACATCAATTCTCAGGATTCTAGAAATGTCAGTAAGATACTGCATTCTGACACGGTTGTAGTAATCAGAAACCACGGTGAACAAGGCTTCATTTACTTCCTTGTATGTCTTGCTTTTTTCTCTGTGGTTGTCCAAGTTCCAGTTGTCTTCGAAACAGTGCCATGCTGTGTTGTTCCATCTTGATTTTCTTTGATAAGGCAATCGCAGTTGGATGTGCAATTCCAACTGAGTTGTTGAAGCTGTTATGCCATCCTTCGACTGCATTATTGCTACGAGGTAGTTTATTTAGGACTCGGTCGTATTGGTTCCACAGCGTAAGTTCAAACCTTGGTGGAGTTCTTCTGTTTCGCCTCTGTCTCCCGATAAAATTGTCCTCAAGGTAGTCCAGAATGACATCCATATTACGATAATAATCATCATCTGTAAGCTCCTCAAAAGCTGCAAGGACATCCGCAGCAGGAGCAAATGCAAGAGCCATTAGACGCTTTACCTTAGTAGCAAATTCAGGATCATTATTGTAAGTGGCTGCTTATCCATGCTGTTGCACTTGTCTCCACATGCATTGCCCGAAATGAAACATACAACCCACCATTTTTGCATTCGGGAGCTTGTCTTTGAAGGCGTTGATAGCAGCTGGCTCGAAGTCCGTAACAATGGCTAAAAGTTGTCCAACGTTCGACAGCGTCGTTATGTTATTGAGAAATCTACCATATACTGCTTGAGAACGATCCGGCAGTAGAGCATATGCACATGGGAATATGGAGTTGTTGTGGAATCCATGTAAGGTATAAAGCTGATCAAAGCCTTCAGGTGTGACACGAAATGTTCCGTCAGAGAACCAATGCTGACACAGTTGCAGAAAATGTAGATCGTCATCCGCAGCAAAGATGAGCATGTCGTCATCTTCGATTTTTAAAAATAAGTTACCGTCTTGTGTCGTACGACATATATCATCTCCATCTGCAATACGTCTGGTCTTCAAACGCTGTCTTTGGACATCACGTGATAAGGTCTCACGAGCAGGTAGAAGATGGGCGTCGTCAACCGGTACAGCCAGCAGAGCCTGTTGTACAATGCGTCTACGGGGTTCTTCTGTTTCCCGAGCTGCCTCTCCATTTCGCTTCTTGCTTCTTCAACAGACGCTCTTCCGTGGGTAACTGCATGACTATGCGTTCCAACTTCCTCAATAATTGCATTATTCAGAGTATGAATTCTCACCCCACAGTTTCGGTCCTCGAAACGCCAAATTTCTTTTCCATCTGCACCATTTCTATGCTTCGTGAATAAGAATCCTCCGACTACAAGCTTCATTGTTCCCTTCTGTGACTTATGAATTTCAGCATCTTCCTTAATTATTGTTTGTCTTTTATTAAACATTCGAATTACATTTACAGTTATATAAATACTAATCACCTCGAAATCTTGCAAATTATTTATTACTCTGCACATCTATCACCTACTATAACAAACAGTTTTTAGTATAACAACCTACACTGTAACTTCCACATATTTGTACGTTTACAGTGAATCAGAAGCCATTCATTAGTAAATACAACTGTAAACTTTGATATCTTATCATTTAAGTTTGCTTGATTAATAAGACTATGGCACATGGCTTCATTTAAAGGGGCCTTTGATTAACTAAAGATGATTTCATTTAAAGAGGCCTTTGATTAACTGCACATGTATGTGTCGAGACTGATGATCACAAGTAATCTCTCTTCAGTCTTCATTAAATATTAAAAATTGACATGCTACATTTTATTGGTGAAATATCGAAGCCTATTAATTATTATATATTTAAAATAACATGAATATGATTAATTTCTTGTAACATGTGGGGACATTTTGTCCGGGACGTTTTTGTATGGGGACATTTTGTCCTGGGACATTTTGTCCTGGGACATTTTGTCCTGGGACATTTTGTCCTGGGACATTTTGTCCTGGGACATTTAGTCAGGGACATTTAGCCAGGGAAATTTAGTCAGGGACATTTAGTCAGGGACATTTCGTCCTAGTACCTAGAGTCGAGGTCACTTGGAGGTCAGCTGTCGAGAGTTGTTCAGGTAGTAGATTACCCACTCTGGAAGCGAGCAGTGAGCAACTCAGTTCGTCATGCGCGAGTTCGAGGTATTGAGTCTCGTGGCATAGTTGATACGTGTCCTGTATTATTTAACATATGCAATTCACTTGTATGGTGCCCTAAGGGAACTTAATCTCAATTCGGGCGCTTCGCATATGCCACGGGGCTCGAGCCCACGACCTCAGCCAGACCATGTTCAGGGCGAGTACCTTAACCGCTTGACTAAATCAACTTGGCTATGAGCTCTGCACTCCTGGGTTCAAGCCATCTTGGCTGTAAGATTTTTCATGGATTTGACGATAATCGCGACTGGCCGGTCTAAATTGCTGGTGTGGCACTTGGGGCCTGACGTAATGGAACGTGCTCCAGAAATTTTAACAAGGCCTGCCGCGCTAGGACTGGCAATGCTTCCTCCTCTGCGGATAAGGCCGCCATAGTCAAGTTTTACAGTACGAGCTTTCACTTGTGTGAGAAAACATGCTCGTGGGCGCTCAGAAGGTTTTTTAATGAGAGCCTTTGCTTGCTACTCTACGCGACCTTCAAATGCCTGGCGTGCCGTCGCGGGAAGCTTTAGGGGCAGTTGCATATCTTGTGCTGCCTTCCGGCGAAAAACTTACTTAAGTTTCGGCAATGACAATATCGAGCTCAAAGATTGAGTTTTTGCAGTCCGGCTTATTGGGGTTCTGCGGCATTGACGAGTTTCCAGTTCAGGTTAACAATGCCGTGGCCTTCACCGACGACGAAAGTCGAACGACTTTGCTGAACAAGTGGAGACAACGTCTGCTGAGCATCGACAGCGAACGGCCATTGCCAGCAACTGACGTCAGCTTGTTTGATGCCGACAAAGGATGCTCATTAAGTGCTGCAGCGATGGCTGACCTGAGTGCCAATCCTCACGGAATATCTACTAAAACCCACTTTGGGAAACCGTTACCGCCGCTGCAGCTGTGCACCAAGTGACAGCTGCGAAGGTGGAACGAATTCATTGTGCTATCGATACTCTGGATAAAAATAATATTAATATAATAATAATAATAGTAACAATAATCATGATAGTAGTAGGGAATTTGTAGAGAGTCAAAAGAGAACTAAATCGCTATCGAGGCGCTGTACAACTCGCTGCAAGAAAATTGATAGCGCTTGGTTAATGACAAGCAAACTACAATGCTTAGAACAGCACGCAAAAGCACGCGAGAGCACAGCGAGAATCTTCGGTGAGTAGAAACCCTGGAAAGTAACATGTACCAATAGAAAAGTTCCCAGGAGCCAAAGTAGAGCAGAGAAAACCATACATTTTGCGTCTTGAACTGACACTTACATAATGTCAAGTCAGTGCAGATGACGACTAAAGCCTAATATGGTTTCCAAATTTTCGGTGAGTCCAACTGGAGATTCAATCTTATCATGTGATACAAGACAATCAAAGACATTTGTGAAGTGCTAGGTGCGGCGTGACTACTGGAAGCCGAGGAGCTGGTGATGCAGGAACACAGTCGAGGAGTAAAGAGGTCGAATAGCCTGGTGGGGGAGTAATTCGTATAGGTAGGCCGGAGCAAAAGAGCATGTGCGATCAGGCAATTGCAGCTTGTGCAAAACTCTGCAGCTAGGTTTGTCTGTCGTGAGCGTCGCAGTTGCCACATTACTCCACTTCTCGCCGACCTGCACTGGCTACCAGTCAAGCAACGGATTGACTTCAAGGTTTTGTCGCTCACTTTTAGGTCCCTTCATTCTATGGCTCCAGCCTATCTGTCAGATATACTAGCCCATCAGGCCAAGCATCGCACCACCCGCTTCTCGGAATCCAACAGTCTAAAAATACCTCATACAAACCTTAAATCCTTTGGAGACCATGCATTTAGTTCATATGCTCCCAAAGCCTGGAACTCCCTCCCGACCTGCGTCAAAACATCCCCTGACCTGACCACATTTAAAAGGAACCTAAAAACACACCTATTTAGGACAGCATTTAGTGGGTCCCTGTGATTCGTCTTTGATGTGCTTATGCGTGCTGACACTGTGCATGCTGCCACTAACCACATTTGCATGCTGACCCTGTGCATGTCACCCCTAACCATATTATTCATCTCGTTTGTTTTTCAAGCATGATTTTACTTACCATTCAATTGCATTTCACTTTACAGCGAATGTAAAGCGCCTAGAGAGAGATTGAATTCTCTGAGGGTGCTTTATCAAGTGAATTATTATTATTATTATTATTGTTATTATAAGACGACTGCGAGCGAGTGAAGTAACGCGCAATCCAGAGAGAGGGGAGAGAGAGACAAACAGACTGACAGACAGAGAGCCAGTGAGAGACAGAGAGCCAGAGAGAGAGACAGAGAGAGAGTGACAGAGAGCCAGAGAGAGACAGCGAGACAGAGAGACAGAGACACAGAGACACAGAGAGAGACACAGAGAGAGAGACACACACACACAGAGTGACAGAGAGAGAGAGAGAGAGAGAGAGAGAGAGAGAGAGAGAGAGAGAGACAGAGACAAACAGAAAGATGGACAGAGAGCCAGAGAGAGAGAGACAGAGAGAGAGAGAGAGAGAGAGAGAGAGAGAGAGAGAGAGAGAGAGAGAGAGAGAGAGAGAGAGAGAGAGAGAGAGAGAGAGAGAGAGAGAGAGAGAGAGAGAGAGAGAGAGAGAGACAGGGAGAGACAGAGAGAGAGAGAGACAGAGACAGAGAAAAAGACAGCCAGAGAGAGACAGAGAGACAGAGACATAGAGAGACACAGAGAGAGACAGAGAGAGAGAGACAGAGAGAGAGACACACAGAGTGACAGAGAGAGACAGAGACAAACAGACAGACAGACAGAGAGCCAGAGAGAGAGAGACAGAGGCAGAGAGAGACAGAGGTAGAGAGAGACAGAGAGAGACAGAGAGAGCCAGAGAGAGACAGAGAGAGACAGAGACAGAGAGGAGGGTTCTTGAAGTAGATTCGCTGCCTAGCCTGGTGGGGGAGTAATTCGTATAGGTAGGCCGGAGCAAAAGAGTGTTAGGACCTTACGCGCTAAACCTTGCAAAAACCTGGTGAACAACATTCACTGGACGTAAAGTAGTGCTACCGAAGGATTTCGAAATGACAACAAGCATGTGATGTCGTACTGTAGCGTCTGGGAAACCGTACAAACAAAGAAACGGGCCTCATTCAATGAAGACATGGCCGAAGGCGGTAGGTAGTACGAGACCACAGCTGCCAGCTTGATACTCTATTTTCATTACCCGGAGGATGCAGCAGATACTATTTTTTTTCTTGAAAATCTGTACTAGAATATGAGAACGGTCCTAGAAGGGATTGCACGAGAGTACATTGAAGTAAACTATTCACTACTCGAAGGGAAGCCAGTGCAGGTTGGTGGGACGTGGTATCTTGTCGTAATTGCGATGGACGTTCATGATAGCCAAGCTCACCTGCAGAGTTTCGCGAAAAGTGTAAGACAACTGCACGATTCTTATTTCTTAAGCAGGAAGGCCTAGGCTAAAAAGCGTGGATGTCACGACTGCACGTATAACTGCAGGAAACCTAATCACATAAAAGCACGATTCACATGAACAAAGTCTATTCGTGCAGCGACATTGTTTGTCTATTTTGCTTTGTTGTAATTTTAATTTGCTTTAGTTCTGCATTATATTAGGCCATCCCGAGGTTTAATCAGTAGAGAGTTTCATGCTTAGTATTAACAGGAACCGAAGGCTTAACTTTGGTGACGGATTAGAGGTTTAGTAGAACCGCTGCCCAACCAATATAAGATCTTCTAAAGATACGTTATAAGAGTTATTTTTGAGCTCATTGAAGGACACCTTAATTATGGTTTGGGTTGCTCTTTTTATTGAAGAGTTTTTTTCTCGAGGCTTGAATAACTCAGTTGCGAGACAATCCAGGGAATGCTTAATCGCTCTCCAAGCCGCGTAGACAGATGCAGTCCCAAGTTGGGAGCGCCTATCTGTGTGTCCGTCGTCCGCCATCTGTTGTCGATAGTGGACCAGCGTTTCCTTGGTTAAATCTCAGAGCAAGCAGAAGCAGCTGAGCCTGCGAGTACTTCGTTGACAGGAAGGGCTCAAATAATTAACATAATCAGCAATTAAAAAAAATATATAATTCATTTATATAGCGCCTAAGAGAACTTAATCTCTATTCAGGCGCTTCACATTATATAATTGTGGTGCGAAAGCTTTTCAGCTGGCTTCGCGAGCGTTTACCGAGCTGGACCTTAACTAAGCCGACGTACCTACTGCAATCATCAATGTGCCTGTAAATCTTTCAAGTCCTGTGGCAGGCATTACTTGAATAGCCTGCCGGGCACCATATTGGATTGTGGCACGACGTAAATCACTTCGAAACGTCACTCCAGCTTTCAGAATTCAGACAGGCCGTTAACTTCTGTTGGTTACTTGCTTTCCAACTGGCTAGATAAATGAGGCTGGAGCTGGTAACGGGTACCGGTGAGGCTTGACATGAAAGAGTTGCTAGTTCTTCTAAGCACCACGCGTTAAGCCTCCTCAGCAATGCATGGTATTTAGACGCCAAATGCTAAACATTACTTCCAATTCCGACTTTTAAGAAATTACTAACAATGAAACTAGTCTTATGCCTTGGTCGCGCTCAGCTTTTAAAGCTGAGAACAAAGATTAGCTCATTTAACAGCTTCACTTACATTCCTGCAGACGAGGCTTATCGGCTATCGCCGCTGCATGGAGTGTGCAATAAAGGATTGTTCACTTGAGGACTCAAACCCACAATTAGGACCTTGAAGTGCGGCGATCACCTTACTCCTAGTCATAGATAAACCCAGCGGCAGTCAATTCCCCCACAGCGGTCTAAATAACTACAATCGATAGCCTCTTAAAAGGACTATCGGCCCGTGCCCCTATTTGTCTGCAAGTCACGCAAAGGTCGCTGCCCGTATGCTCTATGGTTAGAGGCATAGCTGCAACGTCATACCACTTCAGTCTAAGCATCGCTTAGTCCTTACCAAGCATCGAATCGATTTCAAGATCTTCAGTTCAGGCTCGTGGGTCACTTCAGTCGCAAGTACCAGCCTACCTATCCAATCCTCTCGCTCTTCCAGTGCCCTCTAGTGCCCATTGCTTGTCAGCATCTAGCCGTCGCTCTCAATAAATTGAAATCATGCAGCGATCGAGCCTCCAGCTCGTATGCACCGAAAGTCGGAAAATCGTCCCCCGTTACGGTTACTGCCTGCAATGACGTTGCATCTTGTAGTCTCAGCACAGGACTCAACTGTACCGGTCAGTTCTCCATTCATCACGCTGGTTTGGCCCAGTGGGCAAGGTGCTCGCCTTTAACGACCGAGGGATTGCCAAGCACAATGTAGGCTTTCACTTCTATGCGGATGACACTCAGTTATACCTTTGCTTGTGATCCCTCCCAGCCATCCAGCTCGTCAAATTCTCTCAACTCCCTTGCTGCATGTATTGATGACATCCGCACATGGATGGCAGCAAAGTTTCTTAAATTGAATGATGATAAAACTACCTTACTAGTTATGGGCCAGCCAAGTGTGATTCAGAAATTGGAAACGTTAACTCTCACAATCGGCTCAGCCAGCATATGTCCTCTTGAACCTGCACTAAATCCAGGTGCCCTGCTCCAAAATGACTTTTCATTAGACAACCCCATCACCACCACAATCAAGTCTGCCTACTTTCAGCTACAAAACGTTGCTAAATTCGGGCTTGTTTAGGCAGAAATAACATATTTAAATTTGTGAAAGCATTCGTGGCATCCAGTCTTGACTTTTGTGACTCACTGTGTGCTGGTCCACCGGCCTGTGCAATCAGGCGCTTACAGCTTGTGCAATACCCTGGAGCTAGTTTGTCTGTAACGAGCATCGCAGTTGCCACATCACACCACTTCTAGCTGACCTGCACTGGCAAACAGTGCATCGACTTCAAGGTTATGTCACTCACTTTTAGGTTCCTTCATTCTTAGGCCTCAGCCTATTTATCAGATTTACTCCCCCACCGGGCTAAGCATAATAACACCCGCTTATTTGTGTCAAATTGTTTACCTACACCTTGTACGAATCTCAAATTCTTCGGAGACAGTGCCTTTAGTTCGCATGCTCCCAATAGCTGAAACTCACACTGACTGGAGTCACGACATACCCTGACTTGAAGGCAGTAAAAAAAAAGTTGCTACAATGCATCTTTTTTTCACAGCATTAGTGGATCCAGGTGGTTCTACCATTGTGTGCTTATGGGAGGTGACATGTGCGTGCTGCCACTACCCGTATTGCATGCTGACTATGTGCATGTCACCGCTAACTATGTTATCCTTGTTAAAATTGAGCATGGTACCTTTGACCATTCGATCATGCTTCCTTTGAAGGAAATGTAAAGTGCCTAGAAAAAGACAAATTTCTCTGCAGGGGCTATACAAATGTATTATTATTGTTATAACTATTCTCTAACCTGATCGTAAGCGTCTAAAAGCCGTTTCTACATATCTCGGGCATCCACTGGAACACAAGCTGCGGGTTTCGCCTTGAATTGCATCCCGATAGAAAGGGCAATCGAAAACTTTAGTTCTCTAGCCAGCATCCATCTTTCAGTAGTACACTCTGCGAACTTGTCTCTTGCAGAACGGTGCTAAACTGGTTTGGCCCAGCAGTAAGGTGTTCACCTTTAGCGAGCAGAATTTTAGGTTGGAGCCCTGCGGCTAATTTAATGCACCTCGATTGAGAATCGGTTTATTCAGAAGACTATACAAGTGAAGTACAGTAACGTCATTGTATGCCATAAGGAAAGGCAGCACACAAACATCTCAACTGCTCAATTTTTTCGTCTGTACTATGCAATAATCTTTGCTAGATTACCGCTATATTTTGGTGCCTATTATTCTTTCCTACTGACGTCTTGAGATTGGATGCACCTATGGTCAGATTAAACACAAAAAATTTACAGAGTAATGCAGGTGCTGAGGGAAGGTGATGTTCAAGTGGCTTTACGTAATTTCTACACGCTCTGCTGCTAGTTAAAGCCTGAAAGCATTTCTTCGGGCACGCTTGAAAACAATTTATTTATTCATCACGATTCCCTTTATCTTTCTTTTTTAGTCCGGAGTGCTCAGATTTTGTGGCATCGACGTCCTGCCCCCGCAGGTCAATTTTGCGCTTCCATTTGTCGGAGATGAAAGTTGTAAGGCAGCTCTAAAGAAGTGGCGAACTCATCTTTGGAACATCGAGGCAGAGCAGCCATTGCAGTTTGGAGACATAACTATGTTCGATCCTCATCTGGGCAAGCCTTTGCCTACGTACCCCGCGAACTCACCGTAGAAGGAGAATCTGCGTCTGTAACATGTCAGATGACCCGCAATGTTTGCCTGATATCAGCAGCGTGTCGCAGTGCACGTGCATGAAAATGCTAAGCACGACGTGCTCGTGGCGCACTGACACCTGCAGCCACTTAGTGTGGGCGCACGCGCTGATTGCATGACCGATGACAAAGCCAGCGATTTTATTTCGTAGACGCTGGATTCATGGTAGTGGAATAAACCAGCTTTTTTTTTAATTTGCGGAAGCTCTTCATCTAAACTTTTCCCTCAAGCAACGCGTCAAGTTTTCTGCTGTCCTGCTTTAGTTCAAATGCTCCCAAAGCCTAGTACTCGCTCCCGACTTGCATCACGACATATCCCGACTTGACTACATTTAAAAAGAAATTAAAAACGCATCTATTTGTGACAGCATTTAGTGGGTCCCTGTGATTCGACCTTTATGTGCTAATTTTTGCTGACACTGCACATGCTGCCACTAACCATACTTGCACGCTGACCCTGTGCATGTCACCCCTACCCATGTTATTCTTGTTTTTAATTGAGCATGCTATCACTAACCATTCGATCGTGCTTCCTTTGCAGTAAATGTAAGTGCCTAGAAAGTGAGTTCTCTGAGGGCGCTTTATCAAATGTATATTTTATTACTACTGCTTTGCTGCCCTCTGATGCGAGCTCATGTTTTCCAGCTATTTGTAAACGAAAAAAGGCATGCCGTAGCATAGTTAAGAAGTTTGAGGCCACAGCTTTGGCTGCAGGGCCATGATTTTCAGACCCGTGCAAAAAGCAGAGTTCGGCCAGATTGACTGCAGTAAAACTTACTCTGGCCTCATAAGCAGCGTGAGAAAAGAGATACTCCGTACGAGGGTGGTATCTATGATGCTCGCAAGAAGCTGTGCAGAAGCATCGGAAAGGACAAGCAGCAGCAAAAAGGGAAGTCAAGCACCAGATAGTGGATACACCTAAGTACATCTTTGGTTTTCTGCGATTAAGCTACAAAATTATAACGTATAATCATATTTAAAAAAAGTTTAAGAACTCACTCCCACGTGTAAACGCTGAGAGAAATTGTGTGGTTTTCCGCATTGAAATATGCTGTTATAGGCAAAGGAAGAGATGTAAATTAAAATAAGTCACTCAACACAACTGGGCTTCACCAGCACAGTACTGCAATGGTTAACGTCCTATAAGGGTAGCTAATGAAGTTTGGGGCAATTCAGGGTTTGAACTTAGGCCTCATTCTTTTCGTCATCTAGACTTCCTCTGCCACGTTTAATCACTAACCAGAATGTTTGCGTTCACACCTAAGCCACTGCAGCAAAGCTCTACTTACCTTTCG
This sequence comes from Cristatella mucedo, assembly GCA_009760855.2. NCBI lineage: Eukaryota > Metazoa > Bryozoa > Phylactolaemata > Cristatellidae > Cristatella > Cristatella mucedo. Next base: position 710,634 of record WPIO01000036.1, on the reverse strand, counting down.
ATTTTAATCAGCTTTGCAGTGTTGTGATCTCCATTTACTGTCTCAAGTGAGTCATTGCTGCCCTTCCGACCCTGCCCAGTAGACCTTCCTATCTTGCTCTGTTTTATGAAGCATGAAAAAATAATCTAAAATCAACACCAGTCGCTCAAAGATAAGTTCTCTTAGGACGCTATATGAGAGATTTACATTTTTCACATTTCTCTGTATAGCACCCCGAAAGAACCAGTTCAGAACCCAGGTACTTTACAACTAACTGCAAGAGAAGCGGTAGCTATCGCTTCTCTTGCAGTTCTTTTTCATTCTAACTAGGGATCCAAGCGATTAGCTCCAAGTTTTCCCACGTAACATACAGCCAAGAGATAGCGATATGCAAGGTACCACGCTTGGAAAAGTATGCGGAAACCAAATGAGAGAAAACTCATGTGGGCTGGTCCATTGGATCCCTGATAAGGAACGTTGGTAAATCAAGCAGACATTATCATGCACAGCACACTGGAACTGAAAAGACTGGTTAACTGGGGCTCAAGGAAAGCTGAGAGGGACAAGTGTGTCTTTAGCTGCAATTCAGATGAAATTAATCCATTGCAGATGCGACAGAAGCCGAAAGCAAGCTTCAAACTTTAATGCTCGCGAACCTAAGGCCTGGTAACCCCAAGATTCTTATTTAGTGCTAAAGCCATTGTAATAAGACTGCCAGAGCCTCAGAGTATAGATTAGAGCCGAGGCGGTGAAGCGAACGCTGTCCTGGAATTCCTGCAGTCTTCGCATCAAGCCTCCTCGTCATACATCGCGACTGAAGGAACAGCTCCCGCCGGTTGTCAGCCCATCTCGGATCGTGAAACAGATCGCGCATGCCCCGCCAGTCTCTGCAATCAATCTCGCCGGCGCTCAGTGTCGTAGATGCCGACCGGCAAATCCGGTTGACCACAGCCACAGTAATTGTACAGTTATGACCACAAACCACAAGTGGGTGGACCGGGACGCCACTGGAAGCCGAGGAGTAGGCTACTGAAGCTTACTGAAACAGCTAAGTCGGACTGGTAGGCTGGCACGGGTCAAGTGAGCTGCTGTAAACCAAGGGGGTGGGAGAGAGAGAGATAGTGAGAGAGAGAGAGAGAGAGAGAGAGAGAGAGAGAGAGAGAGAGAGAGAGAGAGAGAATCAAAACGATGTTTGACAGTGATCCAAGACAGAAACGGTGTGATGCAGCAGCTATGTCGTGGACAATTAAACAGACGATCCGCTGAGTGTTTCATAAGTTACATGATTAAGAGCACAAGCTGAGGGTTCTGAATAATGAGACTTGCAAATATCTAGAAGCGATGCTACAAGACTGCGAACAAGTTTGGCTGTCCTATTCCTGTCTAAGCATCAGCTGCTTAAGCCCTATTCCTCAGTTTCTGTAAGCCGGCTCGACAGTGAAAGCAGCTTGTTCATTCAATGGCAACTTGCTGCGAATAGCATACCTAAATTATGGAATGCCTTCAGATAAGTGGTTCTAAATGAACCAATGTCGAGGATGAGGCTTGCATGTACCTATTAGGCTGGTCGAGTTGTCTGTAAGCTTCAGAAAGTTAGTGTGCGAACGTTATCCGTGCATACTGCAAGAGAACCAACTGAGTTGGATCCAGATAAAGGCTTGGAAGGGTTGAAGGATACACACAGATGAGGTCATCGGCTTAAAATGAAAGCTAACGCTGCGTCTGGCGATGACATTGACCTGGGTGAAAGTATAGACAGTGCAAAGCTTGGGGGGCCTAAGACCAAAGCCTTAGTTGCCCCATACTAAAGGTGTTCCCGGGAAGGCCCAAGTTCATTCAGATCTAGGCTCCTGGTCATATCGGGCCGTGATAGCCCAGAAGGCAAGGCACTTGCTCTTAACGACCAAGGTCGTGGGTTCGAATCCTGCAGTGGGGCGGTCCTTTACTGCCAACTGCAAGCGGTGGTGGTGACTGCTGTTAAGGCTCTTCTCCCGCTGCAAGGAAACGGAGCTGTTAAATCAGCGAATAATAATAACAGTAAACAAGCAGCAGCAACGTGCCTGCACTTCGCAACGGACGTCCGGGGCGTTCGAATTCATCAGCAGCGAGAGTTTCTAGCCAATGGCAAGCTGCGGTCAGAGCCGCTGTCGAGGCTCTGACCGGAGGCTACGAAAATGAGGTCGATGCTCGATCAGTTGCCCTACATGTATTGCTGCACGTATCTTTGTTAGGCTTGAAATAGTGGCCTAAACAGCAACAAGGCAAAGGAGGCAATGGAGGCAAAGGCTTTGCAGCCGACGCAACGAGCAGCCGTCGAGTAGGGAATTCCATGTTTACGGTACCTGACTTGCCTGCCGTAATTAGCTTAGGTGGCTATCAACCAATAACATTCAGTATCAGGAATCAGTTGAGTGGCCTTGTCTGGGCATAGGCATGTTTTCCAAGCTACTTTTCTGCATTACTTATTGTAAAAAAAGATCTCTAGCACCAATTGGCTAGAATTTCATCAAAAACTGTTGCCCTCGTGGCATACTTTTAAATGAATTTTTGCCACATCACAATTCTTCACTGGCTACGCCAAGAGATCTGCTCGGGCATTCTCTATACAGCTTCGGTCTGTACGCTTGCAGGGCCTAAAAGCCTCCTTGCAACGTCGTTGTCCTTTAATTTCAGAATGCTGTTCGCAGACTCTCGTACAGTGCTCTTGCATTCCAAAGGCAGTTGGGCGTCTTTTAAAATCCCGCCATGCTGCTTAGCTTATTTCAATACCAAGTTTCCTTTCGTGTGCGGCCTATTGTGTTTCCTCAGACATCGCCAACACGTCACTTCATTTTCCAGAATCCAAAGTTGTTCCTAGCGATTTCAGGCTGGAACACTCAAGTTATGAGGATGGCAATTGAGCCGCAGGATCGCAAGAGGAATAACTGCAGCTTTAGCTTGCATCTCAAGAGCAGAGAGCCTAGTCAAATATCTGGGAAGATTTTTATTAAGTGGACCTCGAGGAATTACTCCATAACTTATAGTGCACTGCAAATGCACCTGCACATAAGTACGTGTCCATGCGCTAGCTTGAAGCCAGGAATGCTTTACTGACAGGTGCTTGGCTCCAGAGGCTCCAGTAAGTTAGCCACTGCGGTTCAGGGCTAACTTTGATCTAGTCGAGGTCTGTCTATCGAGAATACAGATAAATGTTAGAGATCTTCTGTGTCAGAGCTGCGCCTGGTACTAACAAGCATGCCGTAGAAATTAAAATGAACGCTGCTTTAATATTAGTTAACTATTAATAGTAGCTAGTGTGGAACAATTTTTAAGCTCATCTGGCCACACATGCTTTTACATGCGTATGCACCTGCAGGAAAATGGCGAACTCACTAGCTGGCATCGGCGTTATGCTATGAAGCAGGAGCCGCAGCTCACAGCGTCCGCCGCCATTGAATAGTTAGTTTATTAGTTACCAGTTACCGTTACCAGTTGCAACGAGCTCAGCTAAATTCGCTCTTTGCGTAGAGCTCTCGGCTGGGCTTAAGCATTCTCCAAAGTTGATACTTTGTCACAATGCAATGGCTTGGAAGCTTGTAGTTGGGTTGGCGTTTGCAGCCGTCACACTTCCGGAAGGATGGGCGTCTATTGCCTGCCACCGTGCAGCACCCCCCGCCCCCTGCAGCCAGGTTCATGTCACTCCGGGAAATCTGCGTGCCGGCGATTCGATGAAGCTTGCCAAGCACATCCGAAGACTCCAACTCGACTTTCCTCTGGAGCCCTCTTTTGGCAATGCTGGCAGCAGAAATAGGCACACAAAGCTAGCCTTTGAAACAGCCGTCGTAGCAGTAAGGCCGAAAACCACCTCAGAGGAAATGACTCTTCGGAGTAAAGCAACTTCATACTTTGGACGAGTGGTCATCGGTTAAGCAAGCAACACAGTCAGTTAGCTGATTTCACAGCCCCGGTTATATAGCTGCTGGTGAAGAGTCTATCGCCGCAGCTTGCAGCAAGCTACGAAGGACTCACGGCAGCACTACTCAAACCCCTCACCCACGTTGTGATGTTGGAGCACCTTACCCCTTCGCTCAGACCTCCCACTGATGCCCATTCTCGTACACTTGCCACCCCCAGATCGGTCGCTTCGGTGAGCTTTGCGTTTATTCTGTCGGTACCCGCAGCTTAAAAACCAATGTATACTCTTTGAGATTGCAGCTGTGATCGATGATGCAGACGGGCTGATCCCTAGAGAAGCTCTTTGTCATCAGAGATTGGTTAAGCCCCTTCAGTCACTGATGGCATGATGACTCTGCATTTTTCTTTGCCCCTATATCAGAAGCAACATGAAGCCGTAAGGCCGGTGTTGCTGCTGCAGCTGCTGGTGCATTGCACGAGCATCGCACATCGTCTACCTTTGAACTTTCAACGTCTACATTTGAGCTTTCAAGCACTTCAAGCCGGACCACTTTGACTTCTGCAGGGAGGTGATTTCTGCCGCCAGCATTTCAGTAAGTTTGCACCTGCACGCCATTAGGCTGCTCAGATACGAGCTCCGTACTGGCCATGATCATGCTGCATGCTGGTAAAGGTATGCCTGATATACTTTTGAATCTAGAGTTTCGATACCACTAATTAAACTTGCATTTTTGTGTTGGAGCTATTACACAATGACAGCTATTTTCCTCTGCCGATTAGCTTGAAGCTTTCGGTGTAGAGCACGCCCAAGTCCCAACTGAACTAAACAGACGATAACTTAAATGCAAGGTCCCAGTGCTTGTTTCAGTGCCGACCTTTCCCACTGTCTCAGGTCTCGTGCTGCTCATAGTAAAATATCTGTCTCGGCTGCAGATATTTGCACCACTTTAATGAGCTCTACAGTGCAATTTTGCGCCTGGCCTCTGAAGGGCAGTTTAATACAGCTTAATAGTGGTGGCTGGAGCCCTTTTACAGCGAGCGTATCTGCAGAAATTGATCGTGCTCGTTGGGAGGATAAGGTACCCTGCCAGATCTAGACCGTCTGTTGAGACATCGATAGTCCCCCAACATCAGACCTACTTAAAGAGAAATACCTCGCTAGGTACGCTTGTCGCACGCAGCCCAGCGAGGTTATAATTCATGACAAAGAGTAGCCTAACGTTTGACCCTTACCACTATTCGGAATTGTGCCCTCTTTCTCTCTCTCTCTCTCTCTCTCTCTCTCTCTCTTTCTCACACATTACCCTGAAATAAGTGGTGGCTGGCAGCCCACACAGCACAGCACAGTTAGATATATTTATGAAAATGTGACTACTAAAGCTTAACGCGAGGCTCTCTGCTGATGACACACATTCTCTCTCTCTCTTCCACTTTCTCTCCTTTCTCTCTTTTTCTCTTTCTCTTGCCCTCCATACTGCTGTCTGTCTGTCTGTCCGTCTGTCTGTCTGTCTCTGTCTGTCTCTGTCTTTCTCTGTCTGTCTCTGTCTGTCTCTGTCTGTCTGTCTGTCTGTCTCTTTCTCTCTCTCTCTCTCTCTCTCTCTCTCTCTCTCTCTCTCTCTCTCTCTCTCTCTCTCTCTCTCTCTCTCTCTCTCTCTCTCTCTCTCTCCTCTCTCTCTCTCTCTCTCTCTCTCTCTCTCTCTCTCTCTCTCTCTCTCTCTCTCTCTCTCTCTCTCTCTCTCTCTCTCTGGGGTCCAACAACAGATAGTATGTGGCAGGTGGTGTGGGCTATTTATTATACTGGCACACCAAGCTAACTAGCCAGTCAGCTAGCCAGCATAGCAATGTAGATCGAGGATTAGGCTATCATCGGCTACTTGCAGTACTAATGTGATCGCATGCAAAGCGTGGGAAATTGTAACACAAAGGTACTCAAGCAATGTTCGAGTACATTAAGTTTGGAGGTGCTAACGGTCGATGCAAACGTTTCAGCTTCAGGCTTGGCTGTCGTCAGAGCTATTCCGTTACTCCACTTCCCACCGCAATCCAACCTGCACTGGCTCCCCTTCAAGTGTTTGACCTGGAGCTTTTATTGCTGTTTGGTCCCTTCATTCGCTTGCTTCAGCCTACCTAACTGAACTTGATCCTAACGAGGCAACGCGTCGTACCACCACATATTCAGTCTCAAATCGCTTAGCTATGCCTCGAGCAAACCTCAAATCCTTTGGAGGTCATGCGTTGAGTTGGTACGCTCCCTAAGTCTCGAACTCGTGCCAAACGGGCGTGACGACATCCGTTGACTCGTTGTCATTCAAACAGAAGCTACAAATACTCATGTTCCTAACAGAATTTGCTATGTACACGTGAACCGTCCTTCATGTGTCCACGCATACTGACGTGCATGCTATCAATAACTAAGTTCTCCGAGGGTGCTGTGCAAAGTCGTGTCACCATCATTATTATTTGGCTGGTGGTTTTTGTCGACGAGAGGCGATCCTTGCTGCCTGCTCCGCACGGAGTTGCTTCAGAAAGCAAGATTCTAATAGCTATGCACCAATCGTCTCACCTAGCCAATCACCCAAGCATCTGAGGTCATTGCAGGCATCTTAATTGCAAGCTCCCGATAATGGCTAAACAATAAATCGTATCGTCAATTAAATAAGCAACATTTCCGAGTCCAGCCGTATGTTGAGGGTGTCCTGTGGGCAGCCGTTTGTTCTCAACGCTGCTTAGCTTAATTAAGAAAGTTGGCTAAACTCCATGGTCGAGTGTCTGCAAGGAAACTATTCTGCCTATCAGTTGCTACAGCTGATTCGATTGGGTTAAATGGTAGGTGCAGCAAGGTGTCTCCACCGTATGAGTGATTGCCGATTCCTTTATATATCTTCCGGCTCATTAGACAAGAGTGGTGGGTGTCCTTTGACAGTCGCAGAAATTTCGGAAAATGCAAAATCTTCAACAGCATCAAGTCAAAAAACTGATACAGCTCAGATCTATTTAAAGTAGCTCTGATTTTTTTAGACTAGTGCTTAAGCGACTGCACGCTTTAGGGATACCCGGATGCTTGCCACCCGCCCCCATATCGCCGTCGGGCGCGCTTCTCCTTGGACGGCTTGCCCTGCTCCGACTCGCGCGTCTGCACCTGCTTCGCGGGCTATCTCCGTAGCTTTGCCAGCTCTTCAGTGCCAGGCTCTATTCGACGCGATCGAGCATGCCTGCTACCAGTTCGCTGTTGTCGTTCAAATGCACTGAGTAGCTGCGGCTTCTAACGAGAGTTAACGAATAGGGAATCAACCGCAACAGGCCTGGCCATAGTAAAAGCGACATTAATGCAAACTTGTGGCCATAGCAAAAGAGGGGAAGGGGTTAATTTGGCCAGGCCTAGATTTTTCATTAGTGTCTTTAACCGTCTGATGTGCTCTTACACAAGCACTGCTGTGAATCAGTCTAACTTAAAAAGTTACCTGTCTTCTATAAAACCGGCTGCTACAATTCATGAATACCAAAGGGATGCGGGTTCAATGTGCAGCAAACCTCGTACGACGTGATCTGATTTTGATGACGCCCCTGACCTATTTGCTGTGACTGAGACCTGTCCGAAATTAACCAACTGCCCGACCATATCCGATGCCAGTCAGACATGCTAATTTTTTTCATACCGCGACATTAACGCAAACTTGTGTTGAAGTAATTTAATGTAAGAGTACCCACCGTATCTCGTTTCTTCCTCAATTTCTAACATATTTTAGTCACAGTGAAGTAGTTTGAGTTCCTCCAACAGCAAGTTGTAAATGGTAGAAGTAATCTGGCCAATGGTAGAAAAGATCTCGCCAACTGTATGCGTCACGACATTCCCTAAATTGACCACATTTAAAAAGAAATTTAAAATATACCTATTTATCACAGCTTTTAGTGGGTCCCTGTGATTCAACCTTTAAGCGCTTGTGGGGGCTGACACTGTGCACGCTGCCACTAACCACTTGCGTGCTAACCTTGTGCACGTCACCCTAACTATTTTATTCTTGTTTATTGAGCATGCTACCACTAACCATTTGATCGTGTTTTATTTGCAGCAAATGTAAAGCGCCTAGAAAGAGACTGAGTTCTCCGAGGGCGCTTTATCAAATGTGTTATTATTATTACTAACAGTAGAAATAATCTATCTTCTCTCATGGTATCACTTCTTCCGTTATGTAAGATTCCCTGATTCCACCCCATTCCATTATTTCATCTGCCAACAAATTAAGGCGTAGCCAGTGCTTTGTGATTACATCTGCAAAGAGAAGAATACAACTTTCGGAAAAAGGACCTGGTAAAAAGATTAATACTAAGAAGTAGACCAAGCATAGATGTCTGGGGTTCCCTAGACTTTGAACGCTGTTCGTAGGATCATTTCCGGTTGTGCAATGGGGGCGTTACCCTTGTGGTTGATTACTGATGTAATCTATCTTGCTGACAAGGAATCTAGTGATACAATCTTGTAGATCGCCTCGAGGATCGCCGCTGTGTAAGTTCTGATCTGGGAGTTCCAAGGTGATGTTTGATGGATTCTTCATGCTCTTGCTTCAGCATAGGCATATGAAATATCATTCATCAAGCTTCATGTATACCGCCCCACTTCTCTGACTCAAATTGTTTAGCAATCTTAATCCCTTTGGAGACCACGCGTCTAGTTTGTATGTTCCAAAGCATTGTAACTCGCTACCGCACGACATGAAATTCCTTGATTTGACCAAATAGGAGGTGCAAGTCTCTTTGGACTGTGTATGAATGTTTCGTTATTATGATTTTTTTGTAGTGTTATAAGGTTTTCAGCAAAAAATCCTGACCCTGATCCTTGGCTCCACACTTTCGGGCATCGCACTTTCGAGCCCGCTTCAAGGGCTTCAAACTTGTGTGTCTTTCCGGCGCAGCCCCAGCAGCATGCAACAGGGATACACTCTGTCTAGAGCAGCACGATCTGCGTGTGCTGTCAGCGCGGCCGCACTTTTTTCAGAGCGCCTGAGCCATGACTTCCACTCAGAAGAGAGCTCTAATTGTGTATGCTCACCAGGAACCGAAGTCATTCAATGGTGCTCTGAAGGATACAGCTGCAGACACTTTGAAAGAGGCCGGCTACCTGGTCGAGATCTCAGATTTATACGAAATGAATTTTAATCCCGTGTGTGGTAAAGGCGATATCGTCGGTGAGTCATTCTTAAGCCGATGCATTCATAGGTATGACCGAGAGTATTACCATGTGAATTTCGCTACTTCTCGTCAGGTTAGTCGGATGCAGTGATTCCGTCATCAGCTTCGCCAACTCATCGATTGTTACAGTATTTGTTGGTCTTGCAGATTCCCCGTGACAGAAATCCCAGATGGGAACTCGGCATTTAGCGTTCGCCAGCAGGGCGTACGACCATACCTCTTACGAGTATCAGTACTGGCACCTGTGACTGGATCAGCTGCCACTGGGCCAGGCTTGTGGAGCTGTAGTCGCAGAGCAATTAGCACCTTTCCAGCCTGTGGTTTGTCTTTGTTTGCAATATGAACGCTGCCGGTAGGCAATAATAGTAAAGAAGATGAAGTCACTTCATTTAGTCAGACTGCGTTTCTAATGAGATTTTAAACTAGCGGACAATTGGCTGGGTTACTAAACAATTAGGAGAAGTAGAAAAGAAAATGATAAACATAAAATGAAATGACACTCGGCTCTTTACCAGAGCAGGAGGGTCCTCGACAAACAGCTACCTGGCTGCTAAAAACTAACTAGCTACTAACGCGAACTTAGGGACATTGGAATCAAAACGTCCTTTATTGCCTGAGGAAAACACGAAGTCGAACCTTTGAAGATGGCAAACAGTCGTCCTGTTATGAGCTGCCAACTGTTGATCAAACCCGTGCGACTAAACGGGTAGCCCTATGGCGTCGAGACTTCTAGCTGCCACAGCCATTAATCTTTATCGCAGCTAATCGATGTAGGTTATGCTTTTGGCCCCACTTCGGGAGTCTTCTTGTTTATTTTGAATGAAATTTAGAGTTCATTTTACAGTCGGTCCACAGTACTCTTTTAAAGTGAACCACTTCCATAGGTAGGTTGGCGAGCCGTGATGGCACATTAGGTAAGGCGATTGCTTTCATGACCTCGGTCCCGAAGTCGTGGGTTCGATTCCTGCAGTGGGCGATTCTTTATCACCACTGCAAGCGGTGGTGATAGCCGTAAAGGCTCTTCTGTTCCTATACAAAAAGGGGCTCTTTAATCAGCTAGGATTTTTTTTATTTTTTTTCAGGGGTTCTACTCGCGTGATTAGGTCAGTTAGATCAAGGAACCTATTCTACAGCTGCATAGAGTCTTCCTATGCAGCTGTAGTCTAAAAATCTGATGAAGAGTCGGGTTTGCATTTTTTTTCACATGGACAGTGGGATTGCAGAGTGCAAAGTTGCTATCGGCACGAATTGGAGGACAATAAACACTTGCACGCTGACCCTGTGCATGTCACCCCAACCATATTATTCTTGCTGTGCATTGAGCATGCTACAACTAAACATTCGATCGTGCTTTCGTTGCAGCAAATTTAAAGTGCCTAGAATGAGATTGATTTCTCGGAGGGCGCTCTATCAGATGCATTATTATTGTTATTACTATTATTAATAAAAACGCTGCACCTGTCTGTTAAGCACGGACTCCAGGCTGCTAGAGTGCTCGTGAAAATGGCTGCCTCAATATTTGGGCTGCCAATTCGGGTCACTTCACAACCTGCTGCTTCTACACGTTGAGCTAGAATTGCTGACCTGTGAACTATATATTTAGAAATAATATTCATAGCTTGTGTCGATGCAGAAATTTAAATTAAAAAAATATTTAACCTCTAAAAAGTGCTTTTGACGATGTCAGCTTGTAAATTTTAATTAATTAGTAATTAAAAGCTGTGCGAGGCATTTTGTAACGCAAATTTTTGCATGCTACCTATCTTATTTTTCAGATTAATTAAAATATATATCTAGGCTTAGTTTAGTTTATGACTATTTCATCTCCATGTATGTAGTCCCGATATTTTTTTAGGAAACTTATAGTCAAAATCCGACCTATGCCGAAAGCTCCGCCGTGCATTACTGGTTGCCAACCTGGTTAGTGCTGCCACCTCCAATAGTAAATGCAATGCCACGCTCTTGCAGAGGTTGAGATTATCATCAAGCTCTGCTGAATTGTTCGTCCTCTTTAACGACCTGTCTAGCTTTCTAAATATATTTTGTCCGATTACCTCAGCAGTCACTTCTAAAGACTCCATCACGTTCTTTTGCTCTGTAAAATCAAAGGTTAGGGAAGCGGACCGTCGGCTCCTACGCCTCCCTTGGACCGATATGAGGTAGTTAACTGCCCACATATAATGCATACATAAAGCATGTTAAGTATTTTTCAACTAGCATTCATTTTCATGCATTAATCACTGATAATTCCTATTGCTTGACTTCAGTTCAACACGAGACTCCATTTTCAGGTGATCTGGCACATCCGGACTTCTACAAGCACGGCTTTGAGACAGGAGTGGCTTATTCTAAGCACTGCCTTGCTCCTGACATCGCAGTGGAGATGGAAAAACTGAGACGCGCTGATTTAATCATAATTCAGTTTCCAATATACTGGCTTTCAGTGCCTGCTATCATGAAAGGCTAGATTGATCGTGTCTTGGTGTACGGTTTCGCCTATGCCAACGAGAAATGGTTCAGTGCAGGCTTGCTCCAGGTAAAGCTATTCGAAATTATTGTTACCTGCAAAATTGACCTGCACTAGGCATCATAAAGTCTTTTGGAAAGCGCTTTGCGGTGTTATGAAAGCACAATAAGAACATCTCGTGCTCCTTTTTAACTAAGTGCTTTCATTTCAGTGATCCATTGCGCACGTCTAGCAGATTCATTGTTGACAGAAACGAGGTTGACCTTAATCGTATACCAAATATTGGAGGCTTGTTTTCTAAGGTCGTCTTGGTAGCTCTCCTTTTCTCCGTCAAAATCGCATCCCATAGGGATTTTGAGTGCTGTACTAATGCTTTTTGCACGCCACGAAAATTTGACAGTAAATTCAAAACCCATACTTTTCTGAACGTGTGCTCGCTAAGTTTTGCTGTTGCCGCTTTACCAATTCGATAGATATTCGCTAGCCTGCACTGCATTTACGAGGTTATGCATTAACGTTTGCGTATCAACCACAGTGTAGACTGGTGCCCTCTTCACCAAAACTTGCAAGTTCCGTGCATTTATCGTGTATCGTATCGTCAGGCGGCTAAACAAGCACCTAACCGAGAGCTTTTCGAGGCCAGCTACAGGCATCAAAGTCGCTGTTGCTTTGATAGTGCAGGTGGCAGAAACCGTGGGAGAAAGAAGGACGAATGGCGCTGATTGCAGGAAACGATTCGCCTGAAAAAGGTCGTGGTTTGCACAAGGAGCCCGAAAATCCTAATATCAGTGAGAGTTCGCAGAGTTTTGGTGCTATCTGCATACGAATTTGGCCATCAGTTCCATCGATGGCGACGTGAGGAGTGGACATAATACTGCTCTTTTAGTTTGCATTTTAATTCAGGCTTGAAATTGTTACGAACCTTTGATGAATAAATAAACACGTCCATGGCCAGTTAGGCTTTTAGGATATGTAACTGAACGTCTAACTAGGTAAAATAGAGAATAAAGTACGTCATGCTTACTGACACAGTGAAGGTGAGCACTGGTATCAAACACCTTGTCGATAGCTCTGCAGCATGAAGACCTGCTTAAACGGCACATTGTATATGACAACGGTAGATTTTGGAACAACGCATCGAGAATCCTCAATAATTTACCGTGACCTATGGCTGGTATCCTTGCTTAACGAGCAGCTGATAAGCACTGCACTACATTTGCTTACACGCAGCAGACCTGTAGATGCCGGTTTCTCCTGCACTCGGCCTCTCGTGGCTTGGATTCAACAAGAGAAGAGAGTTTACATAAATTTCAGCACACAAGTGGATCTCACAAAAGCTTTGGACCGGAAAAGGGGATGATCCTGTCACACACAGTCCTACGACTGGCTGATACGATTCAGGGGACCCGAAGCGTCCGAGCTTTAAAATATTCCGACGTTCTTAACACATGCATCCTCATCGCGAATTGATAGCGTTCAAGGAGCCTAGCACGTCCCAACACATATAGGCAGGCATATACAACGGAAAGTCTGCTTGTGTAATATTAATATAAACTCTAGCCTCGGAGCGTGGGCAGACGACCGCTCTAATTTGGCGGCTTTCTGCCTGTTCGCTTAATTCGTCTGGTGAAGAGGGCTGCTGTATACTCCGTTCTCCTGTTTTCAAGCCTACCCCATGCTTCGAGTGTTCGACTTTTTTGCAAGATCTCTCTTGATCTCTAATTCAATTGGTGACATAACAGTTGGAGATCATAGGACATCAGCCGTTTTCGCATAAGTTAGTTCGTTGCGGAGCAATTTTATATGTAAGACGTGCATATAAGCAGCTTCGTAGTAAGCAGAGCAAAGTTCTTCTTCCACGCAGGGCAAGAAAGTTCTTCTATCGCTGACAACTGGTGGTCCTTCTCCTATGTTCAGCCCTGCAGGCCTGCAGGGTGATATAAATGTGATTTTATGGCACCTTCAGGTAAGTGCGGGATATGCAGCTGGTATGCTTTTGCGAGATCAGCAGAGGCTCTGTCACTCTTAGCCTATCATTCTCTCTTGAACTCACAGTCCTGACTGTTAAGTTCTTTAAACAGCAACAGAACTCCTTGCTAGTAGTCGCAACGAGCACATGGTTGCGGTCTTCGTACAATAAAAGTGTCACCGACAGCCGATAAAGCCTTTGGAATTGGGGATGTATAAAAGCTAAATGTAGGTGCTCCAATTTTATTGCATCTAAATCTTAACATCGCGTGCTGATTGGCCATAGAAGAAGAATGAAACGTACTATAGTGCGACTTTACAATTCGCCTAATTCAGTCAAGCACTTTAAGAAAGTCTGAAAAATTATTACATTCCACAATTGGAGAGAAGATTCAAATCACACTCATCAGCAAAATTTCCCGTTTAGACTCTCTGAAGACGCGGTCGCCTCCATCATCAGACAGGTGCACCACCCACGTTTTAGCTCCATCAAAAAAAGAAACAGTTGGCACCTGTCTTCCAGTGAAGCACACACGCGTAAGCCTGCTAGATGAATGCGCATCGCCTAAGCAATTGCGGCATGGCTCTCTACATCGACGGCCCCTTTCCGACAGCAGACATTTCTTGACTACTCATTTTGCAGGCAGCGCTTTTTCTTTCACTCGCTCTAGGATAACATTTGGCTAGCCATAATTTGCCAGCTCTTTCTTTACCGCGAAGGTGCTTCAGCCTCTGACTCACTGACTCACTGAAAACTACGGACCCGTTTAGTCGCTTTCTCGCTAAACCAATAAAATTGAGCAGGCGCTAGCAGAGTGCACCCGCTAAGGCCACCGAACGAAGTACTGGGCCATATTCACCGTTTGTTACTCGGGTAAGAAAACCTCACACACTAAGCGAGTGCTCGGCTGGTCATTTTCTCGGAGTGGCTTACTTGAAGCCTTAGCGGCATTTGATGCACAATCGGAAGAAAAACTAACGTGCGCGAGTCAGCCGGTTCAACCATCTTATATTGTGCGACGGCAGAACTGCTGAGCGACCACCATTAATAATAATAATAATAATAATAATGCACTTGATAAAGCGCCCTCAGAGAACTTAATCTCTCTCTCTCTCTCTCTCTCTCTCTCTCTCTCTAGGCGCTTTACATTTGCTGCAAAGGAAAATGCAATTGAATGGTGAGTAAAATCATGCTTGATAAACAAACAAAATGAATAATAAGGTTAGGGGTGACATGCACAGGGTCAGCATGCAAATGTGGTTAGTGGCAGCATGCACAATGTCAGCACGCATAAGCACATGAAGGACGAATCACAGGGACACACTAAATGCTGTCCTAAATAGGTGTGTTTTTAAGTCCTTTTTAAATGTGGTCAGGTCAGGGGATGTTCTGACGGAAGTCGGGAGGGATTTCCAGGCTTTGGGAGCATACGAACTAAATGCACGGTCTCCAAAGGATTTAAGGTTTGTACGAGGTATTTCTAGACTGTTGGATTCCGAAAATCGAGTGGTACGATGCTTGGCCTGATTGGGGAGTATACCTGAGAGATAGGCTGGAGCCAAAGAATGAGGGGACCTAAAAGTGAGCGACAAAACCTTGAAGTCAATTCGCTGCTTGACTGGTAGCTAGTGCAGGTCAGCGAGAAGTGGAGTAATGTGGCAACTGCGACGCTCACGATAGACTAGCCTAGCTGCGGAGTTTTGTACCAGCTGCAATCGCCTGATCGCACATGCTGGTAGGCCAGCGAGCAGTGAGTTGCAGAAGTCGAGAAAATGACACATAGATTTCGAGCTGATTCAACTGGAGATATGCTGCCAGAGCCAATTTTGAGCCTCAGCCTTTCCAATTTGTGAATCACACTCGGTTTGCACACCATTCTTTCTTGCGACGGGCGATAAAGGATTGCCTGAAAAATTACTTGAACCCACGACAAGATTCTTCTTCGACGGGTCAAAGTAATCCTTGCATCCTGCATTCGCCCTATGTACAGATGGGCTATTAAAACTACGACCCATAAGACTAAAACGCTAATTAGCATTCGCTGTGGTATTAGCTCACTTGCCGTACCTCGGCATGCAGTGAAAAGTCGAACGGCGCCAGTTAATAAGCTCCAATATAAAATCGAACGGGCAATGCCTGCTGGGCCGGCTACATGCCAACTAGAATGCAAGCCACTTGATTGACCTTGCTTAGTTATTATGAAGCCTCTTGCATTCCGTCCTCTAAATGTCCTCTCACTAAAAACCAAGGGAACAGTTATCCGCGATCGGGATTTTCTGGAGAAGCAAGATGCCTTTCTGTTGACCGAAACGTAGATGACGCTTCGCTCCGGTAGCTGTACATGTGACACCAACTGACCCATGTTCCCATTCCTTCAATGCATGCAACCCGACAAGGTTAACGGCTGGGTTGCTGTTGTTGTTCGTAAATTATTTGACTATAAAAGACATGCGGTTTTTTGCATGGGCCATCGTTTGGATCAGTTGCAATTAGGTCCTCATGAAAGACAATGCCTCTCATTGATCTGATATTCCGACCTTCTTCTGGCTTTCTAAATTTATTTATCGAGGATTATTTGTAATTCATCACTGAAATATTTGTGTGCGACAGGCCTTCGCTGGTTGGAGGAGACTTCAACATTCGCATTCACAATCCTGGTCCGTTCGTCTCTCGACTGTGTGGAAAACTTTGGTTTGCTCTAACACGTTAATCGCACCACTCACGCCCGTGGCCATGAACTGGATCTCACAATATCTCAAAGAATTTCCTCCCCGCTGACCTTGTCGTGTGCCTGACGACCCGGATCGGATCGGATCGTAGCTCAGACGCGCTTACTGATTCTGTTCCATTGTACGTACAGAGTAACGTCTAGTTTGTCTAACCATGCACATTCAACAGTATCCATGCGGAAAATTTGTTTAATCTGTACCTGAGACAGGTCTTGTCAGTCTACTGCCAGAGCAACTGACATGGAACACTCACTAATGATGTGAAGCCGCTTTAAGAGGTCTGGTTCTGATGAAGATCTATTAAGTTTTAAAGACTTCCTTCGATTATATCACCCCGAAAGCTTAGGAAAGCGGGGGCGTCATTTTAAATTAAATTTTAAAGATGTTAATGATTAAATTTTAAAGATTTTAAAGATTTTAAAATTTAAAGTTTTAATTACATTGTAAAGATGTTATATTTAAAGTTTAAAAATTTTAAAGCTGGGGCTTTATGTTTTACTTGGCTGAAATCCTGCCAGTCAGACCCAACAGAGATTTATAATACGGTTGTAATACATGAGTGGCAAATTCCTAGAGGTCTCACTACCCAGATATTAGTTGCACGGCTTAAAATTTTTCAGACTTCGTCACTGAAAGAGTTGTGCTTATTCGTGCCTCCATAAAGCATTTCCGACTAACGCAATTACTGAATCGCAATCCGAGACTCTCCTTACGAGATTTTTTTTGAAGTTTTTGCCTGCCACCTTGCTATCTTACTAAGGTCCAGTGAAAACAGCTCGTCTTCTCGAGACCTTATACCATCATCTCTGTGGTCTTCACTGGCAGACCAGCTTGGCCCTGCCATAGCAGAGATATTTTTAATGGTTTTTTGGAGAAAAAAAAAAGTACCCAAGTCTTTTACGTCGGCAATCGATAGACCGAGACTTAAATATTCTCTAGTAGATATAGAAGTTCTTATAAAGTATCGCCTAGTTTACCTCCTTTTTTACCGAGGATTCTTTAAAAAATTGTTGCTAAGCAGCTAGAAGCTTACATTAAAAAGAATGGAATTTTAGAAAAAATTGAACTGGGATGCAAGCTGAGCACTCCACTGAAACTGCTTACCTCCATGAAACCAATGACATGCCATGCAGCAACGATGACGGGAATATCCCTGCTAGATCTATCAGCTGCCTTCGACACTACTGATCGCCATAACCTTCTCGAACAATTATGCGAGAACAGCGATTTGTCTGGCAGATGAGGCACTGGTGTAGTTTTAAGTCATACTTGTCCGATCGTGCTCAATTCGTGTCGTGTGAGGGTCAGGTGTTTATCCACTAGACCAGTCACCTGTTGAGCCCCACAGGGTTCCAGCCTTGATCCATTGCTGTTTTCCATATATGCTCGACGTCTCGGAAAAGTTACTCTGGTCCATGGACTAGGCTATCACTTTCACAGTGACAACACTCAGCTGTATTTGTCATGTAAACCGTCGGAATCTGCTGCAGCAACTGAATGCTTGTATTGCTGACGTTCGACTCTGGATGTCGGCAACTTTCCTTAAACTAAACGGTGATAAAACGAAAGGGCTAATCATAGGACACCCCAAGCGTGTGGCTGGGCTAGAAGGCTTCGGTTTTCTAATACGTGGTTCTGTTTCGCGACCATTGCCGCGAGCTGGGCATCTAGGTGTTGCCTTCGACAGCTGCCTAAAATTTTAAAGCTTCGTTAGGAAGACTACTTCCATAGCTGGTCATCACGTCCGATCTCTATCAAATATTAGGAGGTGTCACCAACGATTTCTTGCAAGACAGTGTAACTTGGTCCGTATTTCCTTCTCGGCTAGATTACTGTACTTTTCTTTAGGCTTGGTTACCGATAAATGCCGCTACGCCACGGCAGCAGGCGCTGAATATGACTGCAAGGCTAGTTTACAAATTCCTTTGGTTCGACCGTGTTTCGCCTACGCTGAAAGAGCTTCAGTGGTTGCCGGTTGATAAACGGATACAGTGCAAACTTCTTACGGTCACTCACAAAGCCCACCACGGCATGGGTCCTTGATACCTAGCTGAATTGCTGCACCAGTAACAGCCTCCTCGTGTCCTCAGGTCCTCTGCGGTGAATAAATTAGATGTTCAGTTCCTCCGCTTGAAGACATTTAAAGACCGAAGCTTTTGCTCTGCAGGTCCAGGCTGTGGAGATCACTTCCACAGCTCTTACACAGCGACAGCTACTCTCTTGCTGCTCTGCCGACTATGACTCATCCTTTTCAGCGGTCCTGAGCTGCTACTGCCATGCAACTCACTACCTTAACTGCTCTCCTGACTCAGCCGTGCTTCTCACTTCTCTTTTGCGTGAGATGTAGTCTGCAGGCCTTTGACGCCATTGATCCGCCGCTCATTTTTCGCCACCGACTCTTCGCAGAGGGCGGCTGCGGCTGCGGCTGCGGCTGCGGCTGCGGCTGCATCCCGTGGTGGAATCCTATCGCTGCTGGAGCGGTTCGTACCGGAAGTTCATCTCGGAAGTTCGTCCCTTTGGGCGATTACAGCTGGTGCAAAAGTCCGGAGCTAGGCTTGTCTGTCGTGAGCGTCGCAGTTGCCACATCACGCCACTTCTCGCCGACCTGCACTGGCTACCAGTCAAGCAACGGATCGACTTCAAGGTTCTGTCGCTCACTTTTAAGTCACTTCATTCTTTGGCTCCAGCCTATCTCTCAGATCTACTCCCCACCAGGCCAAGCATCGTAGCACCCGCTTTTCGGAATCCAACAGTCTACAAATACCGCGTACAAACCTCAAATCCTTTGGAGACCATGAATTTAGTTCGTATGCTCCCAAAGCCTGGAAATCCCTCCCGACCTGCGTCAGAACATCCCCTGACCTGACCACATTTAAAAAAGACTTAAAAACACACCTATTTAGGACAGCATTTAGTGTGTCCCTGTGATTCGTCCATCATGTGCTTATGCGTGCTGACACTGTGCATGCTGCCACTAGCCACATTTGCATGCTGACCCTGTGCATGTCATCCCTAACCATGTTATTCATGTTGTTTATCAAGCGTGATATTACTCACCATTCAATCGCGTTTCCCTTTGCAGCAAATTTAAAGCACCTAGAAAGAGATTGAGTTCTCTGAGGGTGCTTTATCAAGTGCATTATCGTTATTATTATTATTATTATTTCGACCGAGCTAGAGCACCGGAAGTAATGCACATCGTTTGGCGCCGCCGACTTTTTCTCTCGCAGCTTCGCTTTGTGGCGGCGGAGCTTAGCAGGACAGCAGGAAGCGCACCCATCGGCAAACCGGTCCTCATGAAACGAGAGAGCTCTACGTAGTACATGTGCTATGAGCGCGTTTCCGGTGGTGGCAGGCGGCTAACCGTCGTCGACCTTTTGCAGTGATCTTTTGACTCGCTGCTAGGGGCTTCCTCGGCTTTACAGAAGCCGCCTCCGCTGCCGCCGGCTCGACCGTAAGTCCTAGCCCTCTTCACACTCTCTCTCTCTCTCTCTCTCTCTCTCTCTCTCTCTCTCTCTCTCTCTCTCTCTCTCTCTCTCTCTCTCTGTCTCTCTCTCTCTCTCTCTCTCTCTCTCTCTCTCTCTCTCTCTCTCTCTCTCTCTCTCTCTCTCTCTCTCTCTCTCTCTCTCTCTCTCTCTGTCTCTCTGTCTGTCTGTCTCTCTCTGTCTGTCTGTCTGTCTGTCTGTCTCTCTCTCTCTCTCTCTCTCTCTCTCTCTCTCGGTCTCTCTCTATCTCTCTCTCTCTCTCTCTCTCTCTCTCTCTCTCTCTCTCTCTCTCTCTCTCTCTCTCTCTCTCTCTCTCTCTCTCTCTCTCTCTCTCTCTCTCTCTCTCTCTCTCTCTCTGCTATCGCACAACGTGAGCAGCGAAGCGGCTTGGAACTATGGCGACGGCGGTCAATTGAAGCGAATCGTCTTAGGCCTAAGACGATTTCGCCGACGAGTGCTCGGATACGCCTCGCGGGCAGAGGTATGCAGCTCATGAGCTGGCTCGGTGGCCTCCGCCAGTTGACTGGGCAACATCAGACCAATCAGCGCCAGATCCTCCCCAAGAACGGCCGAACTGGCCAGCCATCGATCGATAGGACTTGAGTAATTGCTATTATTATTGCCCCTAGGCTAAAAGTGGCTACCGAGTGCGTGGCTAGTGACAGTCCGCGCTGGCTTCGTCTTAATCGCAAGACGGCCATTCCACGCCGCTTAGCGACAGCAGCCGCGGCACCGCTAGGGCGCCGCTTACCTACTAAAAAGAAAGAATGCGAAAACCTCAGTCCTGACCGAGAGTGGTACGCAGGCTGCTGGTCTGTCGTCGCGCGGCTGCCACAGGGGCGGCCGCGGCGGCAACGGGCTGTCGTGCGACGCACCCACCATCCTGTTCCTCCTCCACCTGCTTCTCCATCCTCTGTCCGTCGCGGTCGTCGCTGCATAGATCCTGCCCGCCGTACCCCTGCTCCTTCTCCTCTTCCTCTTCCTCCTCGTCCTCTTCCTCTTCCTCCTCCTCCTCCTCCTCCTCCTCCTCCTCCTCCTCCTCCTCCTCTTCCTCCTCCTCCTCCAACTCGCGAACTTCGCAGTTCGAGCCGCCTAGGCTGGCAGTGCTGGCGTCCTCCGATGACGCGCTCCGCGAGCACGCCGCTGCGGCGGACGGCAGAAGCGCCCCCTTCTCGGCTGCGTCGGCGTTGACTGTGCTGCCGTAGGTATCGCCGACCGCCTTGGATGAGGAGGAGTCGCAGACGCCGCCGTCGCCGACTTCCGGCGGCGGGTCAGCCCAGGGCTGCTTCTCGCCAGAAGCAAAGATCCCGTAGAACACGATGCCGACGTAGTGAATCAGCGCCGCAATCAGAAACACCTTTTCCCACTCTTCCACTGTCTGGAACGGTGCGCGCGCGCTGGCCTGAGCTCTCGCCGTCTCGCGAGGACAGAAATCGCGAGCAGCGCGCTAGCCTAATTAAGAGGCAATCGCCGCTGACGCAGCAGCGGCGGCGGCACGTGCGCTGCGAACGTCCACTCGCGCTCGGCCGTCTCTGGCGCGTCTCGCGGCTTTGACCCGTCGACCCCGGAAACGGAGGCAGGCTAAGGCTTGCGGCTTACAATCGCCTCGAGCTCGCCCAGAGCCAGAGTCGCAGTCATGCTTCATTGGTAACCATGGGGGATCTCAATTAACGGCTCGGTTTCGGAGGAATCACACGATTATGATACGTCAGAGCTGAGCGCCATTCAAGAGACTCATTCCTGTGGAATGGCGCTCAGTCAGGCGACGCTTTGGTCATTCAAAGTGTCTGAGCCACAATGCAGCCGGTTCGAATCCTGCTGGTAGTAAAATAGTCTCGCGCTAGTAAAAATTATAGCTTGGTGTTCATAAGTAGCTGCCGGCAACTTGAAGCAATGTGGCTAAACAAAAATGCTCAACCGATGCCGTCGCCTGACGACAGTGTTTGAGTGATTCATAGTAATGTAGTGTAATGTATCTCCGTCTGTGACTCCACAAAGTCATAAAGACCATGTGGGTGTTACGCAGGAGAGTTTTGCATAGCGCGCTCACAGCCTAAGCGGCTTTCGGTACGCATTCGGTAGCCAACAGACTTCGTCTCACGCAACAAAGAGAAAGTGTGAAGCATAGCAGAGTGAGGAGAGCAGTTGAGGTAGTGAGTAGCATAGAAGTAGCAGTTCAGGACCGCTGAAAAAGATGTGCCATAGTCGGCAGCAGGAGTGAAGTTGTCGTTGCTTAAGAATTGTGGAAGCGATTTCCACAGTCCAGGACCTGCAGAGCTAAAGGTTCTGTCGCCAACGGTCTTTAAGCGGAGGAATGGAACAGCTAATTTATTGTCCACACAGGACCTGGGGGCACGACGAGGCTGAAACTTGTGCAGCAGTTCACCTAGGTGAAAAAAAAGCTAGCTGATTTAACAGACTCTTTTGTATATCGACAGAAGAGTCTTTATGGGTATCACCACCACTTGCAGTGGCGATAGAGGATCGCCCACTGCAGGATTCGAACTCACGACCTCGGTGCCAAGGTCGTGTAAAGCAACTGCCTTACCTAGTGAGCCATAACGTTACGGAGGAGCCAAGCCGTGGCGGGCCTTGTGGGTCAGCTTAAGAACTTTGCTCTGTATCCTTTGATCAACCGACATCCATCCTAGTTCTTTTAGCGAAGGAGACACGTGGTCCGACCTCTGGGGACTTGAAGACTAGCCTTGCAGCCATATTCATAGCCAGCTGCAGTGGCCTAGTTGCTTTCTTTGGTAGCACAGCCAAAAGTGAATAACAATAATCAAGCCGAGACAGAACTAAAGAGCTAGTTAAATTTGCTGCAAGCCATTGTGAAAGACAGCTCATAATCTCAGATAAGGATCGGACCGCCGTGATGGCTAGCTGTAGAAGCAGTCTTCCGAATAAAGCTTTTAAAATTTAGGCAGCTTTCGAAAACGACACCTAAATTTCGAGCACCTGGTCGCGCAACAGCATCTCCTATTAGAAGATCATAGGCTTTTAATCCAGCCACAAGCTTAGAGTGTTCTATGAGCAACAGTTCGGTTTTATCGTCATTTAGTTTCAAGAAGTTTTCCGACATCCATGATCGAATGTCGGCAAGGCAAACATCCAGTTTATCATTTGCCTATAACGCAGCCGCGAACAATCTCATCTCCATTAGGTACTCTCGGAGATAAACATGGCCTTGCGGATGAATGCTGTGAATTTACCTGAGGCTGTAACTAATTTAATTGTGTCCTGGTTAAGTTTAAATTAATAGCTAGCGGCTGCTCAACCGGGCTTGAACGCCGATGTTCTACTGCTTAGCCTACGGGTCTGAACGAGCAACTTCGCCGGCAGCCTTGGCTTTTCACCAAGGTTCTGTGATTATTTCTATTCATAAGCCAAGAATACTGCAGAGGACTATGCAAAATCATGAGTTCCCTGGACAATTTGTGCATTCCCGAAGATTCTTCAAAAATGAAATCAAATAAAAGACCAGTTGTAATTATTGCTGCTCGGTGTTTGGTTTGCCAACGTTAAAGAAAAGCAATTAACCAAAACAGGTGGGACTAGTTTTTTTTAACGTTATTGAAGAAGCCCTCACAAGGCCGACACAGTTAAATGTATGATTAATGTTATCAGTCAGTATGGCATCCTGTCAATTTGCTATTCAAACCCAGGTGTGCGTATGACCAATTCATTATTGGCGCTGCCCATGCGCTTCTATTTTCATGATCATTCCAGCCTTTTGAATTTTGAGGCAATCAATCACGGAACTAACGACGAGTTTTTTTAAATTTGTACGCACTAGTGCGACCATAGCTATGTACTCAAAATTTAGCTAGTCCTCTTTAGTAAGTGCTTAAAAGTTTTAAGGCTTGATTAAAAAAGGTCGCTTCTATAACTAGCCGTCCTGTTTGATCCCAGTCCAAGAATAGGTACTCTCTTCCATGGTGTCTTGCTATAAAAAAAGCTCCCGGTTCAATACAGGCTGGACTCCTGCAATTCCTTTGTGGCTGGGCTACCGAGAAAACCCATTAAGCCTCTGCAGCTGGTAATGAATATGACTGCAAGGCAAGTCAACGAAATCCCAGATGTTCAGCACGTGCATCCTTAATAAATAATAATAATAATACACTTTATGAAGCGCCATCAGAGAACTCAATCTCTTTCTAGGGGCTTTACATTTGCTGCAAAGGGAACTCGATCGAATGGGGAGTGGTATCATGCTTGATAAATAACATAAATAACATGGTTATGGGTGACCTGCACAGGGTCAGCAAGACCTTTGCTGAAGATTCTGCAATTGCTTCCAGCCGCTAAATAGGTACGAGCTGGATTCTGAGTCGGACTCGGACTCACAGGGCCCGATGTGGCTTGACTATTTCATAACTAGCTGGTCAGCTAAACCAGTTTCAGTTTTCTAGAGCCCTCAGTCGTTTACGGACGATAAATTAGCTGTTCCATTCCCTCGCCTGGAGACCGTGGTCGATAGAAGCTTTCTCTGCAGGTCTTAGACTATCGAACTCACTTCCACAATGGTAATGCCAGCGATTTCCTCTCTCTTGCTGCCGACTTTGGTGCATCCATTCCAGCCGTCCAGAGCTACTACCTCCATGCGACTCATGTCTTACACAGTGGCTTGCAAAACATTTAAGTAGCTCCTTAGTTCCGTCTCGGCTTGACTATTGTAATTCTCTTTTGGCTGGGCTACCGAAGAAAGCACCTAGGCGACTGCAGCTGGCTATGAATATGGCTGCAAGGCTTGTTGTCGACAAAATCCCAGATGTTTGAGCACGTGCATCCGGTGGTAAAGAGCCTGCGATGGCTCCCAGCCGCTAAAAAGATGCATGGCTGAATTCTGACTCTGGCTCACAAGGCCCCCGATGTGGCTTGGCTCATTCGTGGCCTCGGCTTTCTTGGCGTGTTCAGGCGACCGCCTTTCTAAAGCCTGTTGAGGCTGCTGCACGGCTGACTGGCCAGTTGTGATTGGCATCAGCTGACCAGAGAAAAATCCTAGCCTAAAGCAGAGTGCAAACCCTAAGTCTCAGGGTCCGGAAATTGCGTCGAAATGCACACGGTCGCCTTGCGGTTGGAAGCTTTATTCTGTGATGCGTCGCGATAGTACGAAAGTCTTTCAACGCTCTTTGATGGTGAGCCAACTAAACATCCTTTGATCTTAAATATAAGTGTGCGCCCGATGTCGAGCGAAATAACGAAACTGAATATCTATATCAGGCCGCTGTATATATGCCGCCGGTGGCTTGAGCCCGCGACCTTGGCTATTAAGGCGATCGCAGCAGCCTAATCAACCTTTATCATTTTGGATCGTTATTTTCGTCGAATATCCAAATGGCTCTCACCCCTCTAGCAGTGGGAAACATAGTATTGCCTTCGGCGGGACTCGAAACCGTGCTCTGGATCGGGAAACGGGAGTGCCTAAGCATCTGGGCTAAAATTTACCGGCAAGCAGAGGTCGACAGAGTAGACAGCCTCGTTTCTATAGCGACTGATTAGTCTTAGCCCCTCAGACGCCGCGGCCGCACCGCAGCGACACCTAGCGTAATCGCCGCTCGCACTGCTCGCCAAGCGAGGAAAAGCGGCGAGCGAGCGAGCGAGAATTCTTTGAGCAGCGGAAGGCGCCGCAGATGAAAAACGTGACCTCATCGCTAGGGTGGCAGCGGAGCAGTTCGCAGTATCCGGTTTCATGGCCGCCTGCATCTGGCCCGCCGGGCGGCCATCGCTCGGACGACCGAGCCGCCTCGTTTTCGGCTGGCAGTCGAGTTGACTGCATCGCATGCGCCGCCACCCCTATATATTAGCCAGCCGCGCTAGCTCGGACGCGCTCGGCGGCGGCGCTTCCACTCACGCCGTGCTTCGTCAGCAGTTCGGTGGCTATTGGGCAGAGAATGCCCGAGAGGGTGCCGATGCCGTTCGAAAGGCCCATCAGTATGCTGGCGTATCTCGGCGCCAGGTCGAGGTGGTTGACGTTGAAACCTGGAACGCGAGCGCATGCGTCGTCGACTGTAAAATTTAAAATGTCACACTATATAATAATAAAATACTACTAAATGCATTAATTATTGTTGAATATATTGTTAATAGTATAAACTAATATGTTATAATGGATGGTATCATAAATATAATAATATAAGAACATTTAATGTAACATTAGCTCATTGTATAGCGGCAGAAGACCCCGAACGGCAGTCGCCGTCGCTTACAGTTGGCAATAAAGGATCGTCCGCTGCAGAATTCGAAGACGCGACCTCGGTCGTGAAGAGCGAGCACCTAATCGCCTGTGCAGCTATCACGGCCCAATTACAAGCGGTCGAAGGCGCGGACTCGATGGCGGCGGAGGGTAGAAGTCTGCGGAGCGCAAGGCGATCGACGTGTGCTGCCTCCGCCGTCACCCCGTCGTCGTCATTTCCGTCGCCGCTGCGGCCGGAAGTTGGCAGTCGCGTTGGCGCTGCCGGGATCGCTCGAGGCTCGAGCGAGCGCTCTTTTCGCTGCTTTGGTCTATTGTCGTCGAGCGTCGAGCGGACTGGTTACCGAATGGCCGACCTTCGAAACAGCTTTCGCTGGGCTTTGCTTTCGTTGTCTCTCGCAACGCGGAACCCGTAATGAGATCGAGGCCTGGCACTCGCGCTCGTCCTCGCGCGCGAGCGACCGTCGGAGGTCACGTGAATGGGGCACGTGGCACGTTTTGTGGCCGCAGCAAAAGGGAGAATGTAAGCTGCACGTTGGGCTTAAAATTAATGTCGAGGTTGGCTTCGTCGATTCGCCAGCCTCATTCATATAGCGGCAGAGGAGACTTTGTTGCTGTCGTTCTTGCTTTCAGCGCGCAATAAAGGATAGCCTGCTACGCGACTCGAGCCCACCACCTGGGTCGTGAAGGGCAAGAACCTTACCATCTCCTAGGCTATGACGCAGTCGGCTTAAGCGGGTTATGCAGGCGTACAGCAGTGCCGAGAAGGACGGCGTCCAGCGCTGAAGAAAAAAGCCCGGATTTTAGTAATGCAGCTGGAATTAAGCAGACTTTGACCTAGGTACTATATTTACAGAGAAGAAACTTGTTTCCACACGCTGAAGCCTAATGAGATTATGCATATGGCACACACGGCGTCTGAATTAAGACTTAGTGTAAACGGAAAAAAAACAAAACATTTTGAAATATAGTCAAGTGGTCACTTCTGACGCTGCGGGAAGTCAGCGATAACCTTGGAAAAAGTATCAAACGCTTAATTGTCTTTGTTCTGCTCGCATTTAATTGCACGAGCTTGTTTAATGTTAATTAAATGTTAATTTGAAGGTAAGTACTTTCTACTTTCGCGATGGTATTTTAAATCTGCAGATCATCAAAGGCTATAAGTGACAGATCAGACAAACAGTTAAAATTGGAGGACGCGGTAGCACTTCAAATGTATAAGAGGCTGGCTGCCACCACCAATTTATTGTTGACGGGCACAGAGTTCATTTATAAAAAAAATTGAATATGAGCGCGAGTCTCTTAAGTTATTTCTTGAGTAACACAAACGCTAGCTAATGAGGTCACGCTTGCGCTGTGCCCATTAAGATATTATGGTAAAACTGCGACAGTACAGCTGCGATATGTATCATATATAACATTAATAAGAATAATAATAAACTTGATAAAGTGCCCTCGGAGAACTTAATCTCTGTCTAAAAGCTTTACGATTGCCGTGAAGAAAGCACGATCGAATGGTTAGTGGCAGCACGCTGAATAAACAACAAGAATAGAATGGTTATGAGTGACAAGAAAAGGGTTAGCATGCAAGTGGGTTTAGCGGCAGATTGCAACAGTGTCAGCACGCATAAGCACATACAGGAAGGGTCACATGGACCCACTAAATGATGTCATAAATAGATGCGTTTTAGCTTCTTTTTAAATGTGGACAAAACAGGAGATGTCGCAACGCAGGTCGGGAGTACGTTCCAGGCTTTGGAAGCATATGAGCTAAAGGCACGGTCTCTAAAGGATTTGAGGTTTGTACAAGGTATAGTTAAACTGTTAGATTCCGAAAAGCGGGTGGTACGATGCTTGGCCTGGTGGGGGAAAAGATCTTATAGGTAGGCTGGAGCCAAAGAATGAAGAAACCTGAAAGTGAATGGGAAAACCTTGAAGTCAATGCGTTGCTTGACTGGAAGCCAGTGCAGGTCGGCGAGAAGTGGTGTGATGTGGCGACTGCGACGCTCGCGACAGAGAGGCTTAGCTGCAGTTTTGCACCAGCTGTAAGTGCCTAATTGCACAGGTGGTAGACCAGCAAGCAATGAGTTGTAGAAGCCAAGAAGCGATGTCACAAATACATTGACCCATTTATATGTGGTATCTCTGTCTAAACAAGCCCGAATTTTAGCAAATCTGATATATCAGGGGAGATAATTCACTAACTTGCATGTATAACTACAGCATGCATTTTCCTAGCTGATTCGAACATTAAGTTATGCATAGAATTATGAAATATTTTAAGCAGAGTTTTTTATCACCGGTAAAATAATGGTTGCATAAATGCGAAGGTGGTTATCTCAATGAAATGGACAAAAATGAAGATCTTGATACGGGCAATCAGCCTAACCATCAGTGTGCCAGTCACAGAATAGTTGGTGCTGAGCCTTTTGCGTAGCTATACCCTTGTGTGCATGGTTTCCAGTTTTGAAATTCAATATCGTGAACTCGCATTGCTCCGCGGGTATATTCTAGTCATTTTCGTATCGTCCTAACTTCGCTGGCTCCTGAAGTTTTGGTTTGACCAACAACCTATCTGATATGGATTTCGTAAAACTTTAAAGTGTATCCACCATTGAAATAACCTGCAATTGACGTAAGCAATGGCAGACCCGAGGTTCTTATCTAAAGGCGCAAGGTCTGAAAAAGAATTAATTTAGGGTCATCCTGCACTGGGCGATCCCTTATTTTTGCAACTGCAACCGGTAATGGCAGCCGCTGGGGTCATTAAGGCTCTGCTGCCGCAATGCAAATAACGCTGCTTAACCGTCTAAATAACGGTCTGCGAGACCTTCGTGACACTGGAGCTAGACCAGCGGTTAATGAAAATTAATAGTGCAAAATCATAGCGCTCATTTGACACGAATCCAGCGGTTGCCCGGCGAGTGGAATTAAGGCATAATTTCTTCATTGGCAATGATCGTGGACAGCGACATAGGAGTGGATCCAGGTCGCCCCCTGCAGGGGGGGACAAATGCCTCCCTGCCCTTCTCCCTCCCCCGCTTTGCCACTGGACATATGGATGGATGGCTCATAAGCCCTGGATGCTCTCGGACCGAACCGGAAGAGAGTAGGTTTCTCGACACGGCCCTCTAGCTTTCCTTTTGGTGGCTGTCCTGAAAAGATTGGCGACCAAGCTTTTTCTGCCTAATCCTGGCCACGCCCACGGCTCTACGTACATTTCAAGCGAACGCCGTCAGGCGTGCGCTCGAAGCAGCGGAGCGTGCTAGCGCGATTTCTCTCCCGGCCGCGCATCCCGCACTCTTCCGGCGCGCGCCGTCGCAAAGTCGGCGACTGGCCGCGGTGGCCTAAACGCCGCCGCGGCCAGAGTCGCCGCCTCGCCAGAGCACCCGCGCCGGCTTACCGGTGATGGCGAACCCGCTGACTCCCACGGCGACTATGAGCATGACGATAGCAGTCGGACAGTCCCTCGTGTAGCCGACGACCAGCATGAACGTCGCCTCGAGTCCGAAACCTGTCGATCCGAACCGAGTTGTCGATGAGGCAGCTGTTCCCCCCCCACCCCACCCACCCATCTCGTAACCCCGAGCGAGCGAGCGCGCCAGCCGGCTCGCTCGCTCGCTCGCTCGCGCCGCCCGTCGTCACCCGCGCCGGAGGCGACGGAAAGCGGAAAAGGCCGAGCGCGTGCGCGCGCTCGCCGACGGACGGCGACGGCTCACCGCCGCAGTTGAAGATCTTGCGCACGGCAGTGGTGGACAGGATCTTCTTCTTTCTCAAGAAGTCGGCCAGCGTACCGCCGAGCGGCACGACGGTGGCCATCACGAGGTGAGGCAGCGCGGCGAGGATGCCGCCCTAGAGGACGCGCGCGCGCGCGTCGGACTGCTCGGCGGCGCGTACGGACGGACGGACGGACGCGTCTGCCGCCGAAGCGAGCGGCGGCGGCGGCGGCGAGGCAGCGCGGCGTGTGCCCGTGGCTGAGGAGGAAAGCGGCGGCGGCGGCGGAGCTCCAGATGCGACGAGTCGCGCTAGAATCGGGGCGGAGAGCTGAACAGCTTCAAAACCGCCCGAGACTGAAAATCAAAATCAAGACTGGGATCGGACAGAAACGGAGAAAAGTTTCGAAACGACTGGCTGACTCGGCAGCCTGTATATCTGCACAGCGGCCGAAGGTTAATGGTGGTTATCCCCGCTCCCGCAGCAAGCGATTAAGGATCGCCCGCTGCAGGGCTCCAGCGCACGACCTGGGTCGTGAATAGCGAGCACCTTACCCCTGGGCTAAGGCAAGCGACTAGTGACCTGAGCAGCGCCGGCCGCCCTGCCCGAAGCCTGCAAGGAGCTTTACAGCGCAACGACCAATCGTAATTCGCGCGTGCCGAAAACGAGGCCGGGATGCCCGTCATTCTGCAAAGATGCCGGGCGCCAGTGCCGAGTGCTCGTGACACGGCCAGCGCCGAGTTACAAAACTGACTAAAAAAAATGCGTTCACCTCGATGATTTAATGTAATCAAGTTGAAATATGGGATCTGACTTGTTCCCAATGTCTTACGAACATTCTCCGGGGAATGAAGGCTTCGCGACGGTGCGTAACTTTCGCTTTCAGGGCAGCTCTACGCGGCCTTCGCGTAACGCATGCCGTCAGCTCACCGAAGACCTTGCGCTCCTAATGGGAATGCAGAAGTAGTCCCCGCAGCTCCAACGAGTGATTAATTATTTAATTAACAACGTGGCTAATGCACTACAGTGCACTCATTCGTGACAGATAAAAGAATCGAGCTTTGAAGGTTTGCGCTAGTACGCCGTAAGTTACGAAACCACTTTTCCTCGCTAGGGACCTTGCAAGCCGTGTGACAATCTTCTCTCTCTCTCTCTCTCTCTCTCTCTCTCTCTCTCTCTCTCTCTCTCTCTCTCTCTCTCTCTCTCTCTCTCTCTCTCTCTCTCTCTCTGGACTACCGTTTTCTGCTGCCCTTTGACAGAGCATTTGACATTTTGTCATGCGCCTCTACCGGCCTCAAGAGCTATGCGGAGACACGTGACCCGCAACGCGCGACTGAGCTCTCTTCGCTCCCACATTCTGCTCCAATTCGCCGCTCAGAGACCGCGTCTGCACCGCTCGCGGCCGCTGTCGTAGCGCTGTGCTTACCGAAGACATCCTAAATTCAAACACTTCAGTGAAGTATTTGACCTGATTCACAATGAGCAAGTAGAACGTCCAGCTTCTGCAGCAGTTGGCCACAATGATAGCGTAAACGGGCATCGATGTGAAAATGCATTTCCACGGGGTTTGTTGAAACTACAGCGGGAACCGGATGCCGGCTGCCACGGCGCACGCCCACCGCGCGGCAACCGGCGCAGGCGGCGCAGCCTGCTAAGAGACTGTTTAGCGTGCAGCCGCATTTAACCGCCCGCAGGGTGGCCCACGACAGCGACAGACGCAGCGCCTTCTTGATGGAAGCAGCTGTGGCCTGCGAAATACACCGAAAGAATAAAAAGCAAGGGCTCAGGTTGAGAATTCCGAGTGCGAGTGCAGACCCTTGAGATCAAACGTCGTTCACGAGCACCAAGTGGAGCGTGCAGGCCGGCAGCGGCGGTGGGGGGGGCAGGGGACGTGGGGCCGTGGGCTGACAGCCTCCTTCCTGCATCCTTGTAACTCGGTCAGCGAGTTAGAGTACCATCACAGAACGTGCGCGCTGATCTGCTGAACTAATAAAAAAATTTGGTCACGAATAATAATAATAGTGATAATAATAATAAATAATAAAATTAACATAGCACCCTCAGAGAACCCAATCTCTTTCTTGGCGCTTTACATTTGCTGCAAAGGAAAAGCGATTGAATGTTTAGTGGTAGCTTGCTCAATGACAGTAAGCATAAAATGGTTAGTGGCAGCATGCACAGTGTCAGCATGTATAAGCACAACGGAGCTGCATCTGGTCAGTCGACCTTAAATTCGACGATGGATGTCCCCCGTTTAAACGGTGGCACCAGCTAAACCGGCAGCCATATTATGGCTGATAATCATTATTCGCGATTACAAAGAATCTACGGCCGATGCCGTAGAAGTCAGATGACCGCAGACGCTGACGCCGTAGTCTTGGCGCCATTACCAGACGCGCGATACAGAGGCGCGGGTACGACGCACTCGGAAGTAAAGACAGCGACCTGGCAGCCTGGCCGTCAGGCGACAGGGCGAGGACGCGGGCCAGTTTGAGGCCGCGAAGGCTAACCTTGACCGGAGAGTTGTCAACCTTGCCGAGCGACTCCTCGATGTAGACGCGCTCTGCGTGCGTGATTCTCGGGTGTGTGGCCGGCCTGTCAGACGACAGGAACCACCAGACGACGCCCCACGTCACGCCCAGGACACCTGCGAAGCGGGAGAGCCGCGAAGCAGCGACGGTGGCGGTCACGATGACGACGACGAGGGCCGCGCCCGGAAATGCCGACGCCGCTGCACAGCCGCGCTCGCGAGCGAGCGCTCGAGCCCCGGCGCCGCCCCCCGCCGCCCCGCCCCTTCGCCCCCTCTCTGGGGCGGCGCGGCGATTCTGGTTCGGCTCTGCCCTTCGGTCCATGCCTTTCGCTCCACGCCGCTCGGCGGCACTCGAGCTGGCTGGCGCGCGGCCCGCGCGTCGCCACCCCTCAGCTCGCGCCGGGGCGCGGGCGCTCCCCTTCGCTATCGCTCGTTCTGAGGGCGCGCGCCGTTTCATCGCTGCCCGCGGGATCTAAGCGTGCGAGCGCGCTCGCACGCAGCGCAGCGGCAGAGCACGCCGGGCCTCGCACTCTAATCGCGCCTCTTTGTCGTTGCACTGCGAGAATTTCGCGAGAAGAGAGTCGTCGCGCGCGGCTCGGCCTCCCTGGCTCGAGCCGCATTATTAGCAGCTCGCTTTCTCTCTCACCTCTCCTCTTCGCCATCCGTATGGATCTCGATTTTCGCAGCCGCAAACTCTGTCCCTCCCCGTCCCCCTCTCCCGCCCGCCGTGCATTAACTCGCCGCCTCTTCTATTCTCTCGCCCCCTTCGCGCTCGCCTCTAATTCTCTCGAGCAGAATTCCGTTTCCGTCATCTCTCCTTTTTTACCTCGCTCGCTCTCTGCTGCCGTAGGAATGGTGGCGTCCGCTGGGACGCGCGCGTACTATTCGTGCGATTCGCTACGTCGCGAAAGAACCAAGACGAAAGTTTTTAGGAACTCAGTGGAAAGATTTATGTATCTCCGAATGTAACTCCACAAAGCCATAAAGACTATGTGAATGTTACGCAGGAGAGTCTTGTATAGTGCATTCACAGCCGTAGTGGCTTTCGGCACGCATTCGATAGCCAAATGACTTTGTCTCAAGCAACAAAGAGAAAGTGGGAAGCATAGCAGAGTCAGGAGAACAGTTGAGGTAGTGAGTAACAGGGAAGTAACAATAATAATGCACTTGATAAAGCGCCCTCCGAGAACTCAATCTCTTTCTAGGCGCTTTACATTTGCTGCAAAGGGAAGCGCGATTGAATGGTGAGTAATAAAAGTAAATAAATAATAAATACTAGCTGATTCAACAGCCTATTTTTGTATAGCGACAGGAGAGCCTTGGCGGCTATCACCGCCGCTTACAGTGGCGATAAAGGACCGCCCACCACAGGATTCGAACCCACGACCTCGGGGCCGAGGTCGTGAAAAGCAACCGCCTTACCTAGTGAGCCATTACGGCAATATCATGTTTGATAAACAACATGAATACCATGGTTAGGGGCGACATGCAGAGGGTAAACATGAAAATAAATAAATAAATCCTAGGTGATTAGACAGCCTCTTTTTGTATAGCGACAGGAGAGCCTTTACGGCTATCACCACCGCTTGCAGTGGCGATACAGAATCGCCCACCGCAGGAATCGAGCCCACGACCTCGGGACCGACGTCGTGAAAGCAACCGCCTTACCTAGTGTGCCATCACGGCTCAAGTGTGGCTAGTGTCAGCATGCACAGTATCAGCACGCATAAGCACATAAAGGACGAATCACAGTGACCCACTAAATGCTGTCCTAAATAGGTGTGTTTTAATGTTCTTTTTAAACGCAGTAGCAGCTCAGAGCGCTGAAAAGGATGAGCCATATTCGGCAGTAGGAGAGTAATAATAATAGTAATATTGCACTTGATAAAGCGCCCTCAGAGAACTTAATCTCTTTCTAGGCGCTTTACATTTGCTGCAAAGTGATACGCAATATAATAGTAAGTAAAATCATGCTTGAAAAACAAACAAAATGAATAACATGGTTAGGGGTTACATGCACTGGAGTAGTTGTCGTCGAGTAAGAATTGTGGAAGCGAGCTCCACAGTCTAGGACCTGCATAGTTAAAGCTTCTGTTGCCAACGGTCTTTAGGCGGAGGAACGGGACAGCTAATTGATTGTCCACGCAGGACCTGAGGGCGCGACGAGGCTGAAAAAGATGCAGAAGCTCAGCCAGGTACGAACGAGCCGTGGCCTTGGCCTTGGCCTTGGCCTTGTGGGTCAGCGTAAGAACTCTGCTCTGTATCCGTTGATCAACTGGCAGCCATCCTAGCTCTTTCGGCAAAGGAGACACGCGCTCAAACCGCTGGGACTTGAAGACCAGCCTTGCAGCCGCATTCATAGCCAGCCGAGTGCGATGCGCCGCGTCTTGTCTTACTGCGCACTCACTTCATAAGGTGGAACTCTTTTTTCCTACGCGGGCGCCGGGCCTAGATGGCCCGTGGAGGCGCCTCCGGGCGCCAAACGAATCCCCACTGTCAACTATCCGTGATGGCTCACTAGGTAAGGTGATTGCTTTTCACGACCTCGGCCCCGAGGTCGTGGGTTCGCATCCTGTGGTTGGCGATCCTTTATCGCCACTGCAAGCGGTGGTGAAAGCCGTCAAGGCTCTTCTGTTGCTATACAAAAAGAGGCTGTTAAATCAGCTGGTATTTATTATTATTTATTCGCTCGTCCTGCTCCGATGAGCCCGGCAGGAGCAAGACAGCGAGTCGAATTGCGCTCGCTAACTCAGTCTACGCGCGGCCCGCACGCAGCTCGCTAGCGTTGCAGCGTCCAATCTGGTTAACGATTCGCCGGCTTTGCCCAACGGTACGGCTACGGGGATCTACGCCACGGTGGGCATCATCGTAGCGCCCCTTAGCGCCCCTTGGCCAGGTGTAGGAATGCGAGGTCTGATCGACCGATCGATCGCCACGGGAAGTTGAAGCTACGGTTAACCGCGACTTGAGCAGTCCGTGTCAGACCACGCAACCATAGTGACAAATCCTCGAAGCTTAGAAGGAAAGGAATGTCTTGCATGTCAGAGTACTAGCCGCGACGACTAACCCGTCGCAGGCGGCAGATGGGAAATGCACGCTCTCGCTTCGTTAATTCAGACCCGTGACATATCCTATATATATGACGTGCCTATCACTTCTATGCCGCTGACTCGCAACTATTATAATTATCGAAACGTCTAATAGCTATTATAATCGCAGTTATTCTCGTCAAATCGTCTCAGTCAGTCGCGGCCGAGATATAGACTGATCTACAGAGCTCGTGTGCTACACCCAAATTGCTGTCGGTGTCCGCTAAGTTCCATAAAGTAGGTGGCAAGTAAAAGAGAGTTTCGCAAAATCGTCTCCAAAAAGGTCAAAACTTACCCCAACTCTGAGGCCAAAATCTGTACAACAACCGGGCCTAAATCTGATTCGAAAGCTCAAACCCGCGTAAACAAGCCTAAATCGGTGCGAAAAGGCCAAAAGCTGATCAAAATATTTAAAGGTCTGAGTAAAATCACCGTATGTTTTGCACGTACATGCAGACCGCTCAGCCTGCGGTCTTGGTGAAAAATTGCAAAGCAAAGAATACCTATCGCCGCACGGGATACGTGACGTAGAAACGCGGTAACTAACTCGTCGTGGGGTACGCTACACTGATATCCGTGCGGGAAATCACGCGACGCGCTGTCTTACCGTAAAAGTAAAAGCATGCCTCCCAGCTCACGTAGTCCGTGAAAAGACCGGAAACTGGTATGCCTATCACGGCGCCCGCGTACGAGCCGCAAAAAGCGATCGTGGCGAGTTTCGACCTTTCCAATGGCGGCGCCCAGAATCTCCAGATTCCGTGACACGCTGGATACGTGACACCCTATCAATCGCGACGCGGTCTGAGCATCTGAGAGCCGCGAAGCGAGTGATGAGGCGCGTGCGGCGCGAGCCGCGGAGCACAGCCAGCAGCCGTAAATGCCGGCTCGTGGCAGCGCGCTCTCGAGTGGTAGAAAGATGTGCAAACAAACATGCAAACAAGATGTGCAAACAGTTTGCTACTACCCGTAGCTGACACGCCAGTGTTGCCATAAAAACTGTCAAGAAGTAACGGAAAGCAGGAAAAAACTCAAAATAAAAAGCTCAGCATAAGTCTCCGAACGTATCCGGGATGTATCGGGAATATATGTATCAGGAATATGTATCCTGGAATGTATCGCAGCACGGCAATGTATCGCAGCACGTCCGCGTCTTTTTCAAACTTTGCAGTTATCATAAACCTGGATTGGTGCCGCCGAAAATTATTGCGATTTCTAGGCTTAGCGTATTTGATATATTTCTGAACGGCCTTTAGATGGAGCGACCAGGAAAGTACACATGCCGTGCAAATCTACGGAGTAATTTATTATAAAGAAAGTTATGCAACTCATTTTTTTCATTACTGGATCGCGCGCACGTATATGTGGAGTTTTTAGGGCGCAGTTTGCTGTTATTTTAGCTTACGCTTCCGGCACGTGACTCCGGCAGGCGCGACTGCGTGTCGCATAAGAAAGCGCCAGCGCGCATACCTAATGCCTAAGAATTTTTCAGTTTCTTAGAAAATTGTCGCAGCTCGTGTTTCATTTCTTGCAGGCGTCCGTGTCGACAGCGTCTCGCTGTGACTACTGGCCCCCTACCTACCCTGGCTACGTGCCTAATGCTGTTTGTTAGCGGCCAGATTTTATAACCATATTGTCCCTTTCGCGCCCTTCCATGGGCAGAATGCGCTTTCTGCTAGACGTTACGTCATATCCGTATTTGCGTGTGGCTCATTTCGTAAAGGATCTAAGTGCCATTGCGCTGCGTGTTCTCTCCCTAGTCTCTCTCGTGTTCCTAAAAAATAGTTTATCTCCTCGTGTAACTCCTCAAAGCCACAATGACTATGTGAGTATTACGCCGGGGAGTTTTCCTACAGCGCCCTCAAAGCCTAACTGGCTTTCGGTGTGCATGCGGTGGCCAATAGACTTCATCTCAAGCAACAAAGAGAAAGTGAGAAGCATAGCTAAGTCATGAGGGTAGTGCAGGTAGTGACTAGCATTTAAGTTGCAGCTCAGGACGACTGGAAAAGATGTGCTGCTATCGGGAGCAAAAGATTAGATGACGTTGAGAAAGAATTTTGGAAGCGATTTCCACAGTCTAGGACCTGCAGACCAAAAGCTTCTGTCGCCAACGGTCTTTATGTACAATAATGGCACAACTTATTCATTTTCCACAGAGGATCTGAGGGCACGAGGAGGTTGAAATTAGTGCAGCATTTTAGCGAATTATAAAAGAGCCAACCCGTTGCGGGTCTTCTCGGTCAGCGTAGGAACTTTATTCTATATCCATTGATTAACTGGAAGCCATCGAAGTTCGTTCGACAAAGGAGACAGACAAATCTGTGGAATTTTTTAAACTAGCCTTGCGAATGGCCTAGCGGCTTTTTTCCGGAGCTCATAAACTAGCACTATACTGCCAGGGAGTTATGAGAGTTCGGCTCGCTGGAAGGCAGGTGTGGATCAACGCACAGGTGCAACTAAGCTCCTCATTTTCTCTTAGCTGCGAGAGACTGAGTCAGCTGACTACCACATACTGCTTAGGCTTGGAGTGCGCCGCTATAGACCAAAACCAGTGTCAGCTCATTCAACCTTCTCGTAAAACCCGCTTAGTCAGTTCTTGACTTTTAGGAGCCGCAGAGGGAGAAAAATACATGCATACATGCATCAAACTGTTTACCTATATCTCGTACAAACCTAAAATTCTTTGGAGACCGCGCCTTTAGCTTGTAGGCTCCCAAAGCCTGGAACTCACTCCCGACTAGCGTCACGACATCTTATGACTTGACCAAATTTAAAAGCAAACTAAACTATCCTTGCGATTCGACCTGTGATATGGACTTATGCGTGCTGACCCGGTGCATGTCACCCCTAACCATATTATTCTTGTTGTCTATTGAGCATAATACCACTAACCATTCAATCGTGCTTTTTGCAGCAAACGTAAAGCGCCTAAAAAAGAGAAAGCGTTCTCTGAGGGCGCTTTAAAAATTAAGTACTATATATATATATATATATATATATATATATATATATATATATATATATATATATATATATATATGTGTGTGTGTGTGTGTGTGTGTGTGTGTGTGTGTGTGTGTGTGTGTGTGTGTGTGTGTGTGTGTGTGTGTGTGTGTGTTTGTGTGTGTGTGTGTGTGTGTGTGTTTCTCTCTGTGTGTGTGTGCTTCTCTGCGTGCTTGTGTTTGTGTGTGTGTGTGTGTGTATGTGTGTGTGCATGTGTGTCCATGCATACCTGTACGCACGCGTACAGCACTGCATTCATTAATACTTTCATACATACATTCTTCCATCTGTATATCATCTGCAAAAGAATCAGGGCCTAGATAGTGCAAGTGCGATTGCACTGGCAAGATTTATTGTGAAAGTTTGTCCTGATTTTCCCACGTGAAGAATTGACGCTCCAGAGCCACTGCAACGCGCACGCAACACTGTGTGCATTTATATTTAAATGCACCTGTAAGCCCTGAGGTAAGGTGCTGTCTCTTTACGACCCATGTCATTTGCTCAAGTCCTGCCGCAGTCAATCCCTTACTGCCCACTGCAAGATGGGGGAAGCCGTTAAGGCTCTTCTGCCTCTATACAAAGCGGTCGTATCAGATATTATCTCTGGTGCAGCTAAATGGTTCTTCTGAGCAGGAAATGAGATTTTCATACAGATTTCTTTCAGTTTTTTCCTGCGTCTTTCTTTTAAGGAACGTGTTACTGCGCCTAAATTGCAAAGAACCAAGTTCGGAATAGGTTGTTTTCTACGTTATGCTATAAAAATAAGCATCTATTTTTATGGAGTAGTCAAAAGCTAGATCATAACTATGCCTGTGATTGGTGAACGTGAATTAGAGCCATACAGCAGGCTTGATTATGTGGTAGTGCTTGCCTCAGCATAATAATAATAACAATAATAATAATAATAATAATAATAATGCACTTGATAAAGCGACCTCAGAGAACTTTATCTCTCTCTATGCGCTTTACATTAGCTGCAAAGTGAAATGTATTTGAATGGTGTGTAAAATCATGCCTGAAAAACAAACAAAATGAATAACATGGTTAGGGGTGACATGCACAGGGTCAGCATGCAAATGAGGTTAGTGGCAGCATGCACAGTGTCAGCACGCATAAGCACATCAAGGACGAATCATAGGGACCCAGTAAATGCTGTCTTAAATAGGTGTTTTTTTAAATTCTTTTTAAATGTGGTCAGGTCAGGGGATGTTCTGACGCAGGTCGGGAGGGAGTTCCAGGCTTTGGGTGTATATGAACTAAATGCACGGTCTCTAAAGGATTTGAGGTTTGTACGAGGTTTTGTAGACTGTTGGAAAAGCGGGTGGTACGATGCTTGGCCTGATGGGGGAGTATATCTGAGAGATAGGCTGGAGCCATAGAATGAAGGGACCTAAAAGTGAGCGACAAAACCTTGAAGTCAATCCGTTGCTTGACTGGTAGCCAGTGCAGGTCGGCGAGAAGTGGAGTAATGTGGCAACTGCGACGCTTACGACAGACACGCCTAGCTGCGGAGTTTTACACCAGCTGCAATCGCCTGATCGCACATGCCGGCCGGCCAGCGAGCAGTGAGTTGCAGAAGTTGAGACAGGGTGTCACGAATGCATGGACCAACTTGGATGTGGTATCCTTATCTAAACAAGCCCGAATTTTAGCAATGTTCTGAAGCTGAAAATAGGCAGATTTGATTGTGGAGCTGATATCGTCGTCTAACTAGAGGTCGCTTTGGAATATGACATCTAGATTTTGAGCTGATTCAACTGGAGATATGCTGGCAGAGCCAATTTTGAGTTTCAGCCTTGCCAATTTGTGAATCACACCGGGTTTGCCCATAACTAATAAGTTAGTTTTATCATCGTTTAGTTTCAGAAAATGTGCTGCCATCCATGTGCGGATGTCATCAATACATGCAGCAAGGGAGTTGAGAGAATTTGAGGTGCTTGAAGGCTGGGAGGGATCAAAGCAAAGGTGCAACTGAGTATCATCCGCATAGAAGTGAAAGCCTAGATTGTCTGTAAGCTTAACCTATGGTATAGCAAATGAATAAACGTGGTATCTTGGTTTGCATGCCTCTCTCTCTCTCTCTCTCTATATATATATATATATATATATATTTATTTATTTATTTATTTATTTTTATTTGTTTATTTATTTATTTATACGTATGTGTATGTATATAATGACACACGTGCAGTATATATAAATATATATATATATATATATATATACATATGTATGTGTATATGTTTGTGTTTGCGTGTGCTCGCGCGAGCTTGCGTGTGAGCGTGCTTGTGTGAGCGTGTGAGCGTGCTTGTGTGAGCGTGTGAGCGTGCTTGTGTGAGCGTGTGAGTACGTACGCGTTTGCGTGTATTTGTGTGCGTGCATAAACGCTCAAACTCTTAGAATCGTGCAGTATGACATATTTTTTCCGATCTATCAAAAACAGTGCCTTCTATTTCTTTAACTTTTAAAACTGTAGGAAAATCTTCCACAGCTCGGGGCAAAGCTTTAAAAGCACGCGATAGCCACTGAGAGATCAAGTTAAGTCGGCGACATTGCAAGGACGCTGTGGGTTTTTTTAGAAACATTGGAGACAAGCCTCGGTCGGGCCTGTCATTTGGCAGATAATAAGCCGGCGGGCAGCGCCGCCGCTAGAAGAGCGCGCGCGCGAGCTCCTCACTTCTATTAGTCCTTGCAGTATTCGTACGGCCATCGCTGCTCCATAGTGGAGTTTGCAGGCCGCTGGCAAGAACAGGTTCAAGAAGGCGGACAGGGCAATCGCGCAGCCGAACACTCTGTTGGCCGGCAGCCTCGACGCCATATATCCGCCGGGCACCTGCGTGATCATGTAGCCCCAGAAGAATGAACTATCGACGAGGCCGATCGTCTCGTCCGACCACGCGAACTCGGGCTGAAAAACGGCGAGCCGACGCTGATCGCGGCGCCCCCGGTGCGCTGCTTCTTCAGACGACGACGCCAACGGCACTCGCGGCGCCAGCAAAGACGAGCGGCAACGTTGAAGACGATTCCCAGCAATAAACGACACCATTTAATGGCGCCTTGGGAGAACTAAATGTTCGCCCAAGCCTCGCGCTTCGCACCCTGGCTGAAAAAGGAAGTATCGTGGCGACGCATTTCGGCGGAGCCGCGAGCTCGGCAGCGAGCGAGCGCCCGGCCGCAGATGAAACCCAGGGGGGGCGGCGGCGGCGGCGGCGAAGACCGTCGACCTTGGGAACGGCACAGCTCGTGACAAACGGTTGTTTACGACACAGGCGGCGATCGACCTTGCATGATTATTTTTTTTTAATTAACTAATTAAAACCAGCTGAGGTGCAGCTGCTGCCGCCGCCGCTGTCTGATAAAAGGACAGATCGCAGCCTGCGCCCGCACGCGCGCACTCGAGCGCCACCGCCGCCGCCGCGCCACTCGCCTTGGTGACGTTCGCTCCGTCGGGCGCCACGGTTGTGACGTTAGCTCTCATGCGTATGATGGCGACTCCCATGTTGCAGCGCACGCCGAACGACAGGAGGAAGCCGAGGCTGGCCATGAAGGAGGTCACGTAGCGCTGCGGGCACTTGTAGCAGCACGCCGACCACCACCTGCTCGTAGCGGAAGGGACGCGCGCGTGCTGTGCGCTCGCGTCGTCGGTGGCGTGCCACGGCGAGCTCACCCTGGACGCGTTCTTCGCCGAAGAGAATACGTCAGCGCCTCGAGCGGCTGGCAAAGCTGGAGCGGTTTTCCGCTCGCTTCCGGGTAACAACGGAATGGCGTCTCGCAAGCGGCGGCGATGCGGTCGCATCTTTGCTACTAGAACGCCGCCGCGGACCCTTCCAGAGCAAAGCGCGGAAAACATGGCACCGGAAAGCGGCGTGTCTCGCGCAGGCGCAGGCGCAGGTCTCGGCTGCAGGTCGCGGCTGCAGCTCGTCCGTCCTCGAGGCTTCGTCGCTTCGCTGCGCCATGTACTACGGTAGTGCAGCCGCCGCGAGGCCTCGCTGGAGCCGTATTCCGGCTTCGAGCGTATGACCCTGGGATCGCGAAATCTAACCTTATCTGCCCCCCTGTGGCATTCAAGAGTAGCTGACTTACAAGCCTCGTTTATAGAACGGTAGAAGAGCCTAAGCGGCTATTGCCGCCGCCGCTTGCAGTGGGCCGCCATTACTGGATCGCCCGCTGCAGGACTCGAACCCAGCGATCCTGGTCGTGAAGAGCGAGCACCTCACGCGCTGGACTCAGTCAGACTCGCGCCGCAGCTCGCATTGCCTCGCGTCGTGCCTCGTCGCCCCTCTCCGATCGCCGCGCGCTTGCGTGCCGCTCTAGAGATCGCTCCGAGCCACTAGTCCGCCGACGGAGCTCTGGAAACCTTCGGCCCGTCATTGATCCAAGAGGGCAGCGATTCTCAGTCGGTCGGAGAATAGCGACGGTCTATTTCGGGAAACAACCGCCTCTATCAGAAATAATAGACTAGCCGGAGGCCATCGCCTGTCGC
The DNA here is from genome assembly GCA_009760855.2 of Cristatella mucedo. Classification (NCBI taxonomy): domain Eukaryota; kingdom Metazoa; phylum Bryozoa; class Phylactolaemata; family Cristatellidae; genus Cristatella; species Cristatella mucedo. The sequence continues at coordinate 667,915 of WPIO01000036.1, read as the reverse complement.
TCACTTGCCAGCCACGTCCACCCCGTCCCGCCCCGCTCCCACCTCGTGCCCGCTGGCGAGAGACGGTGCAGAAACGCTTTTGAGCAACGGCGATCGCGCCTGCTCGAGTAAAAGCTACAAGTGGAGCCGAACCTCCAGCGAAAATTAGCTCCAAACCGAGTGGCGGACCCTGCGCAAGGCCGCGCGTGCGCTTCGTGCGGAGGGGTCGCTTGGCTAACCTCGTTGCCTCCTACGCGCTGCTCAGCTAGCGCAGCCGGGCAGGATCTCGTCGAGCGCGCGCATACGTCTGTCGCTTCACGTCTGTCGCTGTTCTGCTGGCACGTCACCTGACCTGGGCTTCTATTTGCTTTAAATAGTTTATAAATAAGCCCCCGTCTGTCCAGGAACCTGCGCCATCGATAGTAAATATCAAAAGCGCGCTAAAATGTGCCAAGCTCGACTCGGCAGAGCTTACTGAAGAGGGGGAGCCACTCTTCGTTCGCCCGCGCGCGCAGCTTGGACCAGGCAGGCTTCGCAAGTGTCGCGGCGAGCCTCCTTTCTCATAGGCCGCCACGAACTGTCGAAGTTTACTCCTCTAGCACTCGGCTCGCAATCCGGAGAAAGCTCCTCCTTCTCCTCCTTCTCAGACGGCGGCGGCCCGCGCTCGCTCGCTCGCTGGGGCAGGAAGCGGCGCATCGTTCCTGACCTTGACCCGACCGCCATCTCCCAGCCAACGCTCTCGGTAAAGTGCCACCGTCGACGCTTCACCCTCCTTGCCGCTACCTCCATGCTGGGTATGCATGTATGTATGTATGTATGTATGTATCTCCGTCAGTAACTCCACAAAGTCATAAAGACCATGTGGGTGTTACGCAGGAGAGTTTTGTATAGCGCACTCACAGCCTAAGTGGCTTTCGGTACGCATTCGGTACCCAAAAGACTTCGTCTCACGCAACAAAGAGAAAGTGGGAAGCATAGCAGAGTCATGAGAGCAGTTGAGGTAGTGAGTAGCATAGAAGTAGCAGTTCAGGACCGCTGAAAAAGATGTGCCATAGTCGGCAGTTGGAGAGTAGATGTCGTTGCGCGCCTGCGCCCGTACGGCGGCTGATGTCGTTTCGAAGTTTCGGTTTGACCGACGACGTGGGGAGACGACCCGCCCTCGTGGCGGCTAGCTCGCGCGCGCCTTCGGCACCCCGGCGCTGCTCCGCGCAGAGCACGGGCCGGCGAGAACGAGGCCGGCGCGCAGCCTCGATAGGGAGCCGAGCTGGTTTGGTCCAGCGGTTAAGGAGCTCGCCTGGGGACCAAGGTCTGGCTGAGGTCGTGGTCTCGAGCCCAGAGGCACATGTGAAGCACCTGAATAGAGATTTGACTTCTCTTGGGGCGCTATTTAAATGAATTATATTAACACTATATATTATAAGCTAGCGACCGCAGTGCATTCGGCTTGTCGCTGCAGTGGCTGGTACCGAGACGAAGCGCCGGCCAAGTGTGCCATCCAAATGACCGAATGGCGCTCAATGGTCCGGTCTCCTCCGGGGCAACGCCGCGAACGCCGCCTCCGCCGCTGCCTGGTTGTTGCCACTGTGACTGCTGCTGCTGCTGTTTGGTGTGACTAGTGTTTAGTGTGACTGCTGCTGCTGCTGACCGCTGCTGTTTAGTTGCCGCTATGCTACCACTGCTGCTCAGTTGTCGCCATGCTGCCGCCGCTGCCGCTGACGTTCTGGCTGCTACTTGCGGGTCTATGGCTAGGCAATAGCGGTTAGGCATAGCCTCGCCGCCATCGCCGCGTCGCAGTTACCGCCGTCGCAGTTGCCGCCGTCGCCGCGGCGGCGGCTGGACCGTCTTGCGGAAATTCAAACGAGTCTCGCGACGCGTCTAGCTCATTGTGTCTAGCTGCAGCTTTCCTATTTAGCCGTCAATATTTGTAGTCGGCGGCGGCGGCTGCGGCTGCGGCGGCGATCGATTCGCGGTCGGGCATTGTGCATTTCGCTGCTCGCTCTACGCGGCGCTTTCCCAGGCTCGAACGCGCGGATGGCGGACGTCGCAGAATGCGACCGCCGCGCGTTAGGCAGAGCGAAAGCACTCCAGCATCGCCCGGAACTGCGCCCGGATGGGAAGAACATTTTCTGAACGGAAAGGCGGCGATTGCGCGCGCCGGCGGTAGCCAGCGGGCGGGCGAGCGAGCGCTTCGCCTCGGCGTGAAAGTGTGTGACGAGCGGCCGGGCAGCGCGAGACGAGTCAACAACTGGCGCAGCGAAGCTGCTTTCGCAACGGCGCTGCGCTGCACTGGCTTCTTGGCGACGGCGAAGGCGCCCAGCCCCTCCTCCCCCCTCTCGAGCGCGCAGCTCCGCGATCGGCTGCGGCGGGGGCGGCGCAGGAAGTGCAGTGAAGCTCGAGAATGCCGCCTTCGCTCCAATTCACCGACTATTGCCTGCGGCGCGCTGGCGGCGCTCTCTCGACGACGACGTCATCCGTCGTCACTGCTTCGGCTAGCTAAGACTAGGCACGTCCATCCGTCCGTCCGTCCGCCGAGCTGGAGCGAGTTCGCCGCCGCGCCGGCTAATGCAACTTCGCCGCTCCGTCCATCCCCCCTGCCCCACCCCATCCCATCTCGGGTTTAATCCAGGATCCGCTGCTTTAGCTCAGCCTGCGGCAGCGTGCACTTTCCGAAGACCAACGGACGCACGCGAGGAGGAGGAGGATCGACTTATCGAGCGCTAAAGGCTAATTAGCTTCCGATGCGCAGCCAAGTTTCGATCGGCAGCGACGATCGCGTCAGGATGCGGCGGCGACGACGCCGACCGTTCCGCCGACAGCGCAGCCGCCGCCACTCGCTCTCAGAGACGCTCAGCCGAGGTTAATCTGCAGGGCGGCGGGCGCTCGAGCAACGAATAGCGAGCATGCAAGGCCCACGCGGCTCGCTCGCCCGCAGCAACCTCGCGCACCCACCGCTTAGCTGGCGCGGAAGTCGATTAGAAAGCGCTCGTAGACGCGTCGCTGAGAGCCCGCGGCGACAGACGAAACCGATCGTCGCAGGGATCCTGCAGACCCATGCTCAATCTAGGGCTGAAGCTGAGGCCGCAGCGGTGGAATCGCTCTACAGTGTCCGATCCGGTACGATGCCCACTCTTTAAGATCCTGGCCGTGGGTTCGAGTCCTACTGTGGGCGACCCTTTATTGCTCACTGCAAGCGGTGGCGAGAGCCGGAAAGGCTCCTCTGGCGCTATACATATGAGGCTGTTAAAATCAGCCAGCCTTATTCACTAGGCGACGCTTGAAACGGGCGCTCCGTCCTCAGAGCAGCGACGCTCCAGATAGATTTTACCGGCATTTGCCGCGAATCCCGTGGCCGCAATCCCGTGAACTGCGCGGCAGCTTTCCACCGAACCTCGGAAGATGCGGCGCTCGGAGTTACGCAGAGCTACTCATGCGCCGAGGCTGCCTCGCAAAGTCGTCGCAAGGCAATCTAGTGAAATCGCCTGCATTTAATCGACGGCGGGCGAGCCGCGCCAGCCACTTTCGATAGCTAACCGAGCTCGATCGCCGCTCGATCGCCGCCTGCAACGCGGCGAGCCGCCGCCGCCGCCGAGTCGTAGACGGCCATCGATCGCAGCGCAGCTGCGCAAGCGCAGAGAGCGAGCGCAGAGAGCGAGCGCAGAGAGCGAGCGCAGAGAGCGAGCGCAGAGAGCGAGCGGCAGAGAGCGAGCGCTCTGGCGGACTGAAGCGAGAGAGCCGAGAGATAGAGAGGTGACAATCGATCGAGGCCAATCAAAGCTCGCCGTCGACAGCTCGCACAGAGCGGCATTCTCAAATGCGCACCCTCAGCTTGCTGGCGCGCGGCGCAAGCGCGCGCGCCAGCAAGCTGAGCGTCTGTTTGCGCAAGCCTCGGTGCGTGTTTGCACAGATGCAAACGAGCTCGATCGAGCATTATCAAACTCGGCTGCGAAAAAGAAAACGATAATAGCTGCAAATAGGCGCGAGCCAAAAATAATCACCGACTCTCGCAGCGCCTGCAGCAGACACTAAGGCTAACGTGAAGCCACAGCTCGCAGTGGTGGCCCCCGAGTGCCCAGCAAGTACGCGTACCTCTCTCGCTCGTTCTTCGCATCCATTCCTCTTCCTTTCCCCCATCTACTCAGTCTCTCGTCTCCATCTCGTCTCCGCCTCGTTCTCTGTCTCATCTGTGTGCGCCTCCGTCATTGTTTTTGTCTCTGCTCTCTCTCTCTCTCTCTCTACCTCTGTATCTGCCTTTCTGAATTTATCTGCTTCAGTCCCGGTCTCCCTGACTCTCCTTATCTCTCACTCGTCCCGTTCCCCCATCGCCCCTCTCTCTCTCCCCTCTCTCTCTCTCTCTCTCTCTCTTTCTATCTCTTCACCCTCTTTCTCTCCCTCTCTCTCTCTCTCCCCTTCCCTCTCGCTCTCTCTCATTCTCTCTCCCCTCTCTCTCTTTCCTCTCTTTCCTCTCTCTCTCTCTCTCTCTCTTCACCCTCTTTCTCTCCCTCTCGCTCGCTGAAAATGTAAGCTCTTATACAAGTGTACGTGGTCTCGCTTTTGTTCTTGTTTGGCTTGTTTTTTTTCACTTGGCATCTGGCCATGATTGGCTTTCTATCTCATCTACACACGAGAACATTAGTTTTTGAGCTCATTATGCTGAGACTCCCTAGTCTTAGCAGTTCAAATGCGTTGCATGTTAGCATTTGCTTGCTTGCAAGTACACTTGCCTTTGGATGTTTTGCCTAAGCAGGATAAGCAACCTTGATTCTCTTTCACTATGTATGCCACTGCTTGTCTTGCAGCGAGTTAGAAAGCGGCCAAATGGAGATTAAGTTTTCTTATATGTGAACAAAAACGACGTAGCACTATTACTACCATCGTTGTTACAGTAATTTAAGGTGCACAGGGAGCCTTAGTGGCCACAAACATAAGGTTCCGTCTCGGTGCTTGGTCTCATATTTATATCGGCACTCTGGAAATCGGAGCTTAAAAACAAGCCTTGCACAGACCCTTTCAATGAAACATTCGTGTAAAACTCTAAAAGCAAGTAATGTTGGCGACTACTGCGCAGTCTGTAGGATTTTAATTGTATGACCTCCGTGAATGGAATTCAGCCCAGCGAGCTCCAACCCTACACCAGTGACAAGGTTACGCTGCTGAGATGCTTACGTTAGGCGACAGACGTCGTAGTGGCGTAGCCTCTATAATTTAGCATAATGTCATTTTGTCTGCTACTCAAAAAAAAATATCACGACCGAGTTTTTCGATAGCGCACTCGAAGCCAGAGCGTCTTTCGGCACGATAGCGGCAGTCAACCGACTTCGTCTGCTGCCCTGGTTTAGCTGCTCAGGAGCCACGAGGATCGAACGTCGGCGAGGTAATATTTACATTACGTATCATTAATAACGTAATATTTATGTTATTATTATATTATTATATAGGTAATATTTCAATTGTTCGTTCTCTGCAGCTGATTCTGACGTTTTGAATGACACATCCAGCTGAGTATTGTCAGCGTAAAAGTGACAGCCTATTCCATAGATCTGAATCTCTTTTTTCGTGGAGGCTCGGTATAAATGGAGAACAGCAAAGCATCGAGGACGGACCCGGGAGGCGGGACTTCTCAGGTGACTGGCGGATGAGACTCGATCGCCACACGGACACGGGTGATTGAACGCGATCAGATATGTACAATGTGAACCACGTGACCAGCGACTGATCGTTTAGAGCAGTCAGTGTTGTTCTCAAACACTCAACTAGGATTTTGTGATAAATAGTTTCGAACGCATCTGATTGATTAAGTAGGTTCAGAGCAGTCATAGTTGCTGCATTAGATGTCGTTTTTTTTAGGAGATTAGTTTCGTTAGAGCTGTATTGCTTGAATCCCGACTGCAATTTGTCCGACAATTCTTTCTGTTTAATGTGTGGCTACATGCTGCTCAGCGGAAATATTTTCAAGAATCTTTGACTAAAAATAAAGAATGAAAACTTGGTTTTAGTTAGCTAGGACATCTGAATCAAATCCAGGATTTTTAAGTAGCGGTTCAATGATAGACGATTTGACTGACTTTAAAACAGCCCTGTTTTAAAGAAGCATTTAAAACCTTAGTTGTAGCTGAGCTATGTTTGTCTGCAAATGAAAACCACATAGGAAATGTATAGGGTCTTCAGGATATTGGACCTTTTACTAGATTATATATTAAGTTAGCCACTTCGTACACGGAATTCTCTGAACATTTCTATAAGGCAGAGCACATGTAGCAACTCGCCAGTTGCTTTAGTAGAGTTGGGCTTTATGGAGGCGCTAATATGTGCAGGCTTTTTTCAACAGTAAAACTTGATGGCTGAGACAGTAGTAGTATCCGGGGAGTAAGATCTCTCAGATTTGGCACACAAATAATTCATTCTCTTATCAAAAAAATTAGGGCCGGCCTGGCAGTACTGCAGTATTCGGTTAAAAAAGCATGGCTTTTCTCGTCTTCCGGTTGTACACTCGGAGAAAGTCTTCGAAATTTGCTAGATCGTGGTCAGACCCAGATCTTTTAAATCAGAGTTGAAGCCTGGGCTTTACAGGATGCATCTTTTGAAGCTTTTGGTAAATTGAAAGGAGCCTACCCGACTTTTCACACGAATAAAAAATGGGAAGCAGGTTCGTTGAGAGAGCACTCCTCAGTTTCATGTTACTGGCCTCGAAGAAGCTCTCGAAGCTGTCGGCAGAGTTCGTGGTCAGATTGAGAAGACCTGCACCACGAACGAACTTCAAGAATTTCTCAGCATCAATGCTTTTTTTAAGTTGCGTCTCGGGAAAAACTCAACGCTACCCTACGCGTATAACGGAACAAAAGCAGTAAACTTGACTGCGCGTTAATCCGAGATACTGAGCGGGCACACAACGAGGTCACATGAGGGCAGACATCCTTAATTCTCGTCAGATTCTGAATATGGCCACCGTCGTGAGTGGTCTGGCTAATGTGTTAAACCAGGCCGACGTTCTCAAGACAGACAAGCAATGAGCGGGCCTGCCTGTTTCCAGGGTAGTCAAGGTGAATTTTAAAGTCTTCTGCAATCAATAAGTTCCTGTCACACATAAATGCTTTAGTAAGGAATTCCAAAAATGCCTCCGTAAACAACGTAAGACAGCCAGAAGGAGGCCGGCAGATAACAACTTAATTAAGGGCATTAGACGAGGATCTGATAGCAATTGATTCTTAAAGCTACCCCTGCGAAAAACTGTACGACTTATAGCCAAGAGACTCGCGAACAACAAAGCAACTCCGCCAGCCACTTGACAGGACCGTGTGGACTGATAGAATGAGAACCCGGTCGAGGTGGTCTTGGACAGACAGCGACCAGACCACGGCGTCATCTACGTCTCATTCAACAGAAATTAATCAAGCTTCTCTCATTAACCCGATCGCGGATAGGTTTGGCTTATAGTGAGCGGGCATTAAACAGGCGTAATTTACCTGGCTGTACCAAGCATACCGGCGGCCGATTAGAAAGACCGGGTTTGCGGCGAGCATGTTTAGCATTGGCTGGCTGGCAGCTGCTGACTGCGACTGCAGCTCAGCAGGTGGATGGTGTTTAACTGTGGTTTTAACTCCCTTAAGCAAAGAATGAACTTCCCCAGGCCGATTAAGCGGTCTACCAGCTAAGCGGCTTGTTACGTGTCGGGGCGGCAGTCACGGTGCGAACGGATTTGTGGGCGACCCTAGTAACTGCCGACTGTCGACTTTTCACTTCATGCTGGGCCACAGCGTGTGAGCGTGTGAGTTCCAGTGCGAGTGCTTAACAGTGCTTTTAACTTGCTTTTCATTGACTCGATGCCCGAACTGTGATAGGCCCAACGCCGGAACCAGGGAGAGTCTTACTGACCCGCGAAGAATGCCCGCCGGGAGGTATTGACTACTGGCGACCGACACACCTACATGCTTATGTTACGCAGGTCCTGGTTTGAGTAACATATTTACAGAAAGCTCACGCGCAGTCACAGTCAAAATACCAGATGAACACCAGAAGGTAGTATGAAAAATTTAGGTACTTGATCATGCTTCTTTCGCAGCATACGCAAAGTGCCTAGAAAGTGAGTAAGTTCTCAGCGGGCACTATACAAATGCATTACTATTATTATTAAAGATCCACACCGCACTGGCTGTCGCCCGAGGCCGCTCTCTGGTGCGGGCGGGAGGAATCTCTGCCCCTCTGCCGTCGAGAAACCACGTGAGGATGCGAAACGAAGTCGCGGCCTACAACCTACGGCGCTAGCAGCCCCTGAGCAGTCCACATACCGCCGCACCTTTCTTCCTCCGCCATCTTAAGTTAAGTCCATTCTTCCTCCGCCATCTTAAGGCCAGCAAAGCTGCCGCGCGCGCCATCGCCGACCAAGATCAATCTCGGTCGGCATCTCACCGACTCACGCCGAAGCTGACCGCACTAGTCTAGCGCTTGGCTGGCGACAATTGTCAACCTACAAGTGCCTCCTCCCGCCGCCGCCATTGGCCGCCGCCGCCGCCGCCATCGGTAGCCTCGGCTGGCAGTGACTCGCTAATCGAGGACTTGAGACCGTCTAGCACCGAGATCTCAAGCTGCTATGTCTCGCGAGATGCGGCGAGACAGGCTGCCGTCGACGGACTGGCGCCGAGGGAATGACTCGCGCTGCTCGCGGGGTGTTCTAGCCCCCCCTGGAAAATCCTTGTGTGGCGCGTCCTCAGTTCGAGTGCGCGACGCCCACGGTCCGAGCCCGGCCCGCCCCTATCTGTCTCCATTGGAAGTACGCGCCGCCGTGCATCTAAAGGCGCCGCTCGGCGTCGCGGAGCGAACCCGCCGCGCCCAGGCGCGCTCGAGCCGCGGACGGGCCGCGCCATCTCTCTGCTCGCGCGCCAGGCGGTTCGCGAGCAGCCAGCGGCTGACTAGCCGACGTGCACCAACGAATAAAGCCGTCCCGTAATCGGCGCCGATGGCGGAGATGGCCGACTGCTGACGCGGCGGTCGGCCGAGCGAGCGCAGCAACGCCCGGAGCGGAGCGGAGCGGAAGCAGGTCGAGCGTGCACTGACTGATTGCTGCGAGCCGAGGATCAGAGGGCCAACTTCACCGATAAGCGCTCCGCTCGAATGAGCGCGCACGTCTGCCTGGCGGTGCGCGTCCTCGCTAGCGCCGGCCCCGCAGCCCCGCAGCCTGGTACCCTCCCCGGCCGATGCGACGAGGCGACACCGCGGGCGCCGCGGTGTCGCCGATCGGCTCCTCTGTTCAGCAGCCGGTCTCAAGCTACACCCGATTGCCCAAGCGACCTGCTACCAAGGTACTCTGCGTCAGGCAAAGCCTGCAAGTCACTCGCAGCCATTTTCAAAACATTTTAATTACATTTTTGGGCGCGGTAGGCGTTTTAGAGTATACTAGCGCCCTGGTTTGGCCCAGGAATAAAGGCGCTCGCCTTTGGCGACCGAGGTCAACGGTCGAATTCGTTTGATGACCGAGATCCTGGGCTCAAGTCCTGTTTTATACGTGAATAAAAATAAATAAATAAATACTAGCTGATTTAACAGCCTCTTTTTGTATAGCGACAGAAGAGCCTTTACGGCCATCACGACCGCTTGCAGTGGCAACAAAGGATAGCCAACCAGAGGATTCGAACCCACGACCTCGGGGCCGAGGTCGTGAAAAGCAATCACCTTACCTAGTGTGCCATTACGACTCGTAAAGCGCCTGGATAGCAATTAAGTTCTCTTAGCCCGCTATACAAATGAATTACACTTATTTACTTTATGCTACGCACATGCTAAGGTTATATATTTGTAAACATGGATTTAAGCGGTAGATAAATCGAGGTTCATAAATCTAAACTCAGAACAAAATAAAAGTGGCTAGTATAGCACCCTACAGTAACTGATCTTGATCTCTATCCTGGTGCTTCACACATGCCACAGTGCTCGAGCCGACGAACTTGGTCAGTGAAGTCGAGTAACTCACCCCTGGGCGAAATCAGGGTGGTGATTGATGCGTACTTATCTCCAGCGTGATGAACTTCTTAACGTCCGACTCGTTAGAGTCAGGTCACAGCGTTACGCATTCGTTCGACATCCACTGATTGTTGACGAAATAGTGGCAGGTTAGCCTCGTACTCGCACGGACTCACATTACAGAGGCCGGACTTTCGGACTGCCAATAGACCGACTAGGCAGTCTTCAGTAAAAAGTGAGCGGCTTTCCGAATGACGAAAGTTTGGAGGTGACTAATAATAATAATAATAATAATAATATTGCACTTGATAAAGCGCCCTCAGAGAACTTAATCTCTTTCTAGGCGCTTTACATTTGCTGCAAAGTGATACGCAATAGAATAGTAAGTAAAATCATGCTTGAAAAACAAACAAAATGAATAACATGGTTAGGGGTTACATGCACTGGGTCAGCATGCAAATGTGGTTAGTGGCAGCATGAACAGTGTCAGCACGCATAAGCACATCGAGGACGAATCACAAGGACCCACTAAATGCTGTCCTAAATAGGTATGTTTTTAAGTTTCTTTTAAATGTGGTCAGGTCAGGGGATGTTCTGATGCAGGTCGGGAGGGAGTTCCAGGCTGTGGGAGCATACGAGCTAAATGCACGGTCTCCAAAGGATTTAAGGTTTGTACGAGGTATTTCTAGACTGTTGGATTCCGAAAAGCGAGTGGTACGATGCTTTGCCTGATGGGGTAGTATCTCTGAAAGATAGGCTGGAGCCATAGAATGAAGAGACCTAAAAGTGAGCGACAAAACCTTGAAGTCAATCCGTTGCTTGACTGGTAACCAGTGCAGGTCGGCGAGAAGTGGAGTAATGTGGCAACTGCGACGCTCACGGCAGACAAGCCTAGCTGCAGAGTTTTGCACCAGCTGCAATCGCCTGATCGCACATGCTGGTAGGCCAGTAAGCAGTGAGTTGCAGAAGTCGAGACGAGATGTCACGAATGCATGGACCAACTTGGACGTGGTATCCTTATCTAAACAAGCCCTAATTTTAGCAATGTTATGAAGCTGAAAATAGGCTGATTTGACTGTGGAGCTGATGTGGTCGTCTAACGAGAGGTCGCTTTGGAATATGACACCTAGATTTCGAGCTGATGCAACTGGAGATATGCTGGCAGAGCCAATTTTGAAAGTCAGCCTTTCCAATTTCTGAATAACACTAGGTTTGCCCATAACTAGTAAGTTAGTTTTATCATCGTTTAGTTTTAGAAAATTTGCTGACTGAACTGCTTTCCTCTTTCAAGTATTCCAGACTAGTCAAAATTGCCATTCTCGAGCGTCTGCGCTTGCGGGACGCAGACCGGAACCGACGTACCCTGACCTTTGACTCGAAGCAGCTAGAAAGGACACGCGGACTCACGCATCGTGGATTCTGTCCCTACGCGAACCCACAAATGATGACGTCAGCGCGCGCGGGTATCGTTGCAAGACACGGACAGGGCGACAAGGGCTCTTGCACAGCCAGCCGGAGATTTGCCTGAGTGAACTTGTAAAGCACAAAGCAGCTAAATGGGAGTTATATATATATATATATATATATATATATATATATATATATATATATATATATATATATATATATATATATATATATATATATATATATATATATATATATATATATATATATATATATATATATATATATATATATATATATATATATATATATATATATATATATATATATATATATATATATATATATATATATATATATATATAGTGGTTTGTGCGAGCGTCGATCGTGTCGTGCTGATATCCTGTCAGGCCGTGCCGCCGAAGCAGCAGCAGCTACGGTGACAGTCGTCTGTGCCCTAATCTGCCCTCACTCATCTGCTAGAGGACTCAAACAGTGTACATCCCGAAGGACAGGAAATTCCAGGTAGTTACGCAGAGTCTCGTAGACAGCGGACACCCGCTGCGCAGGGCCAACGGCGCACACACTTGATGAGAGCACGCCCGTTCGATTCGCTTCGCGGCCCACAACTGCGGCCGCCGCCGCAGCGGTGATTTAAGCCTGCGGCAGTGCGACTGCGCGGCGTCGGCTGCGGCTGCAGGCGACCTTGCCCGACTAGTACACTGGCGCCAGAAGTCGGCGCTTTGTCCCGCCTGGTTTCCGATCTCACTTTGCTACCCCGATGTGGCCAGGTGGTTGCCCGATGCCACACCCCACGGAATCCTTACCCAGAGCTCCTCACCGGCGCCTGCTCGTCAGCCCAGCCAGGCTGGGCCAGCGAGCGGGCCAGCGTCCCGACCGGACCGCTCTCGCGTGCGTACTGAAGCGCATTCGCCCTCTATTTTAACATCTCCCCGTTTCTTTCTCCATTTACCAGTATTTTCATCTAATTCTTTTTAATGCTTCTTCTCGCTCTCCGGAAAGCAAGTATCTTCAAGATGCGAGCGCGCGGCCAGAACTGCATATTACCTCGCCACGCGGTTGTCCCTCAGCCGCGAGGCGCCAGGGCCACAATCGCCGCCGCCGCCACCTTCAGAGCCCAACGAGTCTGCCACTGCACCCGCGGCCGCCGCCGATGGCTTCTTCATCCAGACGTGAACGTGCGGCGACCTGAACGAGCAAAGCCGCAGCCATGAGCTCTGCGTCCGAGCGAGCGACGGCGGAGCTCTGCGTCCGAGCGAAGGCGCGCAGCGGCCGGCGAGGTGCCCGAGAGGCGCGCGCAGCGAATGATCCAGTGCGCGCTGAGGTCGCAGGCGGCCGACGGAGGAGATGGAATGCGCGACAGACCGGCGAGTGTAGTCCGCGGCCGCCGTTAGTTCATGCCTACTTCAAAGCTGCTATTTCCTGCGGCGATTCGCGCGAGAGCGACCAGTCGGTTGAGCGATTCGTTCGCTAGCGCCCAGCGAATGAATGCACGCGCCGCACTCTCGCCGCCGCCGCAGCCGCAGCCGCCGTACTCTCGCACTACACGCACACTACAGTATACTACATTCTAAGGCTACGTTCGGTACGCACACACACGCCGTCCCTCCACCGCTGCATTACTTCTAGAGCACTCGCGTCGCTCAAACGCCGCATCGCTACGCAAGCTATTCGCCTGTCCGGAGTTTTGCTTTCGGTCCGCCGCGTCTAAGATACGCGGCGGCGGAAGTGCAAGCGGCATTTCGATGGAACGCAGAGCGAACTGCTCCGTGGCGAACACTCGCGCGGCTCTGTCCTCTCCTCTGCTTGGCGCATCCTGCTGCGGCGCCCACTGCCTCGTCCAAGTGCCACCGCGACACGCCCACCCGTTGGCAGCGCGCCGGCGAGAGCAGATCGATCGCGAGACCTCTTCGCGCGGCGCGTACGCGCTAAGCAGCTATTTTTGGATTAGCATTCTCCACGGGCTCGTGGGTTTTCGGCGGAGCTTCGATGGCCGACGCCGGCGCCGGCCATCGGCTCTGCTGAGTTCGGACCGGGGCAGCTGCTGCGGCGGCGACCGCCGCCGCCGTAGCTCTTTCCATCCGATTCTCGGTCGAATAACCGGCTCCGCCTTTCTCGTTGGTGCTTACGACGCGGCCAAATAAGACATTGACTCGCGGCACTCAATGACGTCCGCGCGAACGCCGCAGCCGCCCCCGCCGCGAGTGGCCGGATAGCGCTCACAGAGCGCGGCGCGTATTAACACATCCGGGGGAGCTGTGGAGGCAGCGTTCGGGGCGGACCGCAGCGAGCCTCATGGTAAACAGCGTGGCGAGAATGCGCGAGCAATAGCGAAGGCGCTGCGCCGCCCGAAGCGCTCCAGAACCGTCGGCGGGCGGTCGCTATGCGCAGCGGCAATAGCAGCACCCACCTGCCGTCACCTTTAACGCTTTCGCCCATCCTGCGGCGCTGCCGTCGAACTGTGCGGCAGCGCGCACGGAAATGAACGCTGCCGTGGCAGCGACGCCGCTCCGGGAGCTCCGCTCGTGTCGACGTCGATCGTGTGACGCCCGATGCTAGCGCATCGGCGCCTAGAACGCGCAGGCGCGCGATAGTGCACCGTAACTAACGGAGGCGGTGAAGATATGCGGCTGCGGCGACCCGGCGCGCGGCGTCACCGCGCGACGCCGTGCGACACTGTTGGGTGCGACTGTGACCTCGCGACCGACAGTGCGAAGGACCGCGTGGCGATGCACCGCCGCCGTGTGCCGTGCCGCCACGCCATCGACGACGGCGATGCACCACGACGTGCGGAGCACGCGACGACGACGACGACGCCGCCTCGGCCGCGCCCCGCCGTGCGGTCGCCCGTTGGAAAGCCGCCGCCGCCGCCGCCGCCGCCGCCGCCGCCGCCGCCGCCGCCGCCGCCGCAGCCGGTCGCTATCGAAGGACGCTGCTTGCATCGTCACCCGATTCGCCGCCCCGATTCGGCTCGAGCCGACGCGGCAGTCTCGTGGCGCCGCGTGGGACGAGGCGGGCGGAGCCACTTGCCGACGCCGCGGCGAGCGCGCCCTGGCAGGAGGTGCCCGAGGCCGCGGCCTTACTTGCGAGTCGGTCGCCCGAAGCGTTTCGCGCGTCCTGGCGCGCGCCCTCGTCGATTCGGCGGTGGCCTAGCGCGCGGGTTCCACCGCCACAACGCGCGGAGAAACGGGGGTGTGAGCGCGGCCGCTCGCGTCTCGCCCGCACGGACTCACGGCCTTGGCCGAGCTCGGCTGGAGCTTTTCGCCGGTCTTCGTCGGCCGCCGCCGCAGCCGCCGCAGCTGCTGCCGCTCGCGCCTCTCAGCGGACCACTGAGGAAGACGACGCTCGAGCCGCGCCTCGCACGCAATTTCCGGCGGCGACGGCGGCGGCGTGCGGTCGCTTATGGAAATATGTCCTCCCCTATATCAGCACGCGCGGCCCGAGCTAGCGTCGTGCAGCCGCTGCGCAGCCGCTAGGTGGCCGGGATCGATAGGTGCGCTGCTCGGCGGAGGCGGCGGCGGCTGTGCCCCTCGCGCGCTCGCGCGCACGCTGGCCTCGTCATCGGCGTGCGCACACACGGGAGAGTCCGGGCCGCGCTCGTACGGGCTCGCACCGACGCACCCGTCCGCCCGCGCGCGCGCGTGCGACCGCCATTGGCAAGTCCCCCGGCGAAGTCCGCTTCCGCTCCGGCGGCGACGCCCACGAAGCCCTCTAACCCGCCGTAGCCGCCGTCGCCCGGCTTCGCGTCCCCAGCTCACTGCGAGAGCCGATGGCTTTCTCTTGCCGCCGAAGCCAGGATCCCGCGAGACTCCGGCGGTCCGCCGTTCGGTTCAAAGGCGCCAAGGAGACTCGGAACAACGGCGAACCTCTCGAGGGGGACTCAGAGCAGCCTCGTTATCTCCGCGGCCCTGGCACTCCATCCTCATTAAGGATTCTCTCGGCGCACACGTCCTTCGTCGACGCTCGCGCTGCAAGGACGCACGCGAATGGAGGAGAGGCGGGCCGCGGCCGCTGCCCCGCGTCGCCCCGCCCTGCCCCGCCCTGCCCCGCCCCCGGCGAAGTGTTTTCTTGGGAGCGGAAGTCAGGGGGGAACACTCGGCCAACGTCGAATTCGATTGCCGCCTCGCTGAGCGGACTGGCTAGCGATGCTGCGGATGTAGCTGGAGCCCGAAATACCGGGGTTCGAATCCTGTCGACGGCGGCGGGATTCGCCACCGGTCCGATGGCGCCGCGCGCACCCCAATGGCGGAGCCCTGCAGTGCCCTGCTTCGCGGCATCTGCAGCGCGACTTCACCACGCGGCGACGCCGAAACTGCAATCGGCGAGCAACCGTTTGGTGAAACGCGCGCCCTTCAAATGTCCTAAACTCGTACGGACCGGAACGTGCGCGACGATCGAGAAGCTTCGGCTCCCTTTGCAGCAAATGTAAAGCGCCTAGAAAGAGATTGAGTTCTCTGAGGGCGCTTTATCAAGTGCATTATTATAATTATTATTATTATTCTCATTATTCAGCGGCCGACGCGCCGTTTCGTCCGTCTGGGAATTGGGTGCGTCGAGAAATTTCGAATGAACTCTGACCCCCTCCAATAACCCCGGCCGCTTGGCCTAGGGGCAACGCGTCCTCGCACCCGAGCACCTTCCGAAACTGCGCACATCAAGCAAGACAAGGGGCCAGGACTCGTGTGTTTGTGTATAGTGCCAAGTGAACGCGTCGTTTTCGCTGTCCGCTTTGAGGGCTCAGTTGAGCATGATTAAGTGCTCACGTCACCGGCCAGAGGCCAGTGGCCAGAGCTCCTGCTGCCCAGCTGCCCTTAGCGCCTCCTTGCCTACTTTGGCGTGCTTTTTATTATAATGTATCTCCGTCTATGACTCCACAAAGCCGCAAAGACTCTGTGGGTGTTACGCAGGAGAGTTTTGCCCAGCGCACTCAAAGCCTAAGCGGCTTTCGGTACGCATTCGGTAGCCAACAGACTTCGTCTTACGCAACAAAGAGAAAGTAGGAAGCATAGCAGAGTCAGGAGAGCAGTTGAGGTAGTGAGTAGCACGAAAGTAGCAGCTCAGGACCACTGAAAGGATGAGCCATAGTCGGCAGTAGGAGAGTAGTTGTCGTTGCGTAGGAATTGTGGAAGTTCCACAGTCTAGGATCTGCAGAGCTCGCTCAAGCTTCTGTCGCCAACGGTCTTTAAGCCGAGGAATGGAAAGCTAATTTATGGTCCTTACAGGACCCGAGGGCACGAGGATGCTGAAACTGGTGCAGCAGTTCAGTTAAGTCTGCTGAAGCCAAGCCGTGGCGGGCCTTGTGGTTCAGCGTAAGAACTTCACTCTGCATCCGTTAATCAACCGGCAGCCATCCTAGCTCTTTTGGCAAAAGAGACGCATGGTCAAACCTCTGGGACTTGAATACTAGCCTTGCAGACATATTCATAGCCATTTGCAGTTGCCTTTTGCTTGCCTAATCAGGATGCCATTCTGTCATTAACTCTTAGGTCATTACTATTGCTTCCCTTGCTGTGAGCTGTAAAGCACTTGAATAGAGAGTAAGTTCCCTTAGGGTGCTACATAAAGGAATTGTTGTAATTATAGCTATTATCATTATCACATTTACACGAGACTCCTTTAATGCAGCCGGCAGAACCTGCGACAGCCGCCAGGAGGCCTTGACCAGGAGGCCTTGACCAGGAGGCCTTGACCAGGAGGCCTTGACCAGGAGGCCTTGACCAGGAGGCCTTGACCAGGAGGCCTTGACCAGGAGGCCTTGACCAGGAGGCCTTGACCAGGAGGCCTTGACCAGGAGGCCTTGCCCAGGAGGCCTTGACCAGGAGGCCTTGACCAGGAGGCCTTGACCAGGAGGCCTTGACCAGGAGGCCTTGACCAGGAGGCCTTGACCAGGAGGCCTTGACCAGGAGGCCTTGACCAGGAGGCCTTGACCAGGAGGCCTTGACCAGGAGGCCTTGACCAGGAGGCCTTGACCAGGAGGCCTTGACCAAGAGGGCTTGACCAGGAGGCCTTGACCAGGAGGCCAGACAGGCGAGACAGGACGTGGCCACTTCGTAGATATGCTACTTCGGCGAGCAGTATGTCGCGGCCATTCAAGGAATAACAATAACACCAGTAAAGGTAAAGGGCAATTAGCTGATCTGTCAAAAATGCGTCGTACTTGATGCTCGACTTTCGGCTGCCGATCATCATTTCCGCCAGTAGTGGCGAGTCATATGGTGTTGACACGCTGCCGCCTTTGACTAAAATGATCTCTTACTCAGCTTATGTAGGTTATTAGTCGCGGATTACAGTGTAGTCTCGAAAAGCTTGACATTAAGAGTCTGCACAAAAAATAATTGCCTCGGGCGCTCTTGATTCTGTAGGAATGCGTCGTGCGCGTCTTTCGCCGTCGTTTCCAGTCAATGGCGTTTGTTGTGCGGCGTCGAATGAAAATTTACTTCGGTCAGCATAACTCCCGAAGTTTCTGCACACAATCTGGGTGAACTCCTCCAAAGCAACTTTTTGCTAGATGTCAACATCGGGTGCATAGTCAAGTCTGCCTTCTTTCAGCCCAGCAATTTTTCGAAAATCCACGTCAGCTGAGATCAGGGTACCGTAAAGCTTGCCGGTGAATTTGTGAGACCCAATTTCGGTCTCCGTTACTAGAAACTCGCAGATCTTTATACAAACTATATACTAAATGTACCAACATTATACCAACTATATACTAAATACTAAATATATCAACTGTAAAACTTCCTGGAGCTGCAATAAGATTCTGAAATAAGTTGGTGAAAACTCTGTGGCTTGAATGTCTTGAACTTCTCAACTGCAACGTTACACTACTTCTCTCACCGACCCACTAGCTCCTCATCGAGCATCACAATGACTTCAGAATTCTGTTACCCCAGTTTAGGTCTCTTCAATCTCTTGCAGCGGCCTGCCTATAAGGAAATATTTCCTAATCAGGTCTAGCATAGTACCACCTGCTCTTCTGACTCAAATCGAATAGATTTGCCTCCAACCAACCTGAAACCATTAGGAGAGTGTGCATTCACCTCGTACGCTCCAAAATTCTGAATCTTACTACCATCTGACATTATCTCTGCCTCCCCTGACTTAAGGAAATCTACAAATAAGCTAAAACATACCTGTTCTTCACAGCGATTGCAGCATCTTTATGAATTTTCCTACATGTGCTTATGCCTGCTGAAATCGTACATATTTTCACATCCCAATTGAATTCATCCTTTCTAACATAATCATAATAACAACAAAAACAATCAATTTTTATAGCGCCCCAGAGAAATTAATCTCTTTCTAGGCCTTTTACACATGCTATAACGGAAGCACGATCGTACGGTTAGAGGTAACGTGCACAGTGTCAACAAGCATAATATGGCTAGGAGTAACGTGCATGGTTTTAGCACGCATAAGCACACAAATAAAAAGTTACAAGGACCCACCAAATGCTGTGAGAAATAGGTGCGTTTTTACTTTTAGCTTCTTTTAAATGTCAAGTAGGGGGAGTGTCGTGATGTCAGTCGGGAGTGAGTTCCACGCTTTATTGGTATACAAGCTAAAGGGTTAAAGGCACTGTCTCCTGAGGATTCGAGGTTGTTTCGAGATGGATGGTTTAGAAGTATTTCTTAAATGTAGGCTAGAGCCAGAGAATTAAGTGGCCTAAAAGTTGAGTTAAACAGAACCTTAAAGTCGGTGCGCTGCTCAATTTGGAGCCATCGCAGGTCGGCGAGAAGTGTTGTGATGTGGCACCAAAGACGCACGCGAAAGACAAACCTAGCTGATCAGTTTTGCACCAATCCTGTTGGCTACCGAATGCGTACCGAAAGCCGCTTAGGCTGTGCGTGCGCTATACAAAACTCTCTAGCGTAACACCCACATAGTCTTTATGACTTTGTGGAGTTACAGACGGAGATACATTACATAACCGCATGGTGCCTGGTTGCACGCATTGCTGGCAGTGGCGCTCCTAGGATATTCGGTGCCCGTGGATGAACTACGTGATACCCCTCCCAGTATTAGGCATCAATTGTTGTGCCCCCTCCCCCCCCCCGATCCAGCGCCCAATGGCATATACCATCTGCCCCCTTCGGTACGCCACTGCATGCTTGTAGACCAGAAGCAGTGAATTACTGAAGTCATGACGGGATATCACAGATGTATGGACCAAATAAGATGTAGTATCCCTGTCTAAGCAAACCCAAATTTCAGCTATGTTATGTAGCTGAAAGTAGGCAGACTTGACTTTGGAGCTGATGTGGTAGTCTAGTGAAAGTCACTTTAGAACAGAACACCTAAATTTTGGGCAGATGCTACAAGAGAAATGCTGACTGCGCCCATTTTGAACGCTAGTCCTACCCATTTCTGATTCATACTTGATTTGCTCATAAAGAGTTATTTTGTTTTGTCATTGTGTTTCCTTTGCAGCAATTTTAAAGCACTTAGAAAGAGATTGAGTTCTCTGAGGACTTTGTCAAGTGTATTATTATTATTATTAATATTATTATTATTACTATTATTATCATTCAGTTTGAGAACGTTTGTTGCCATCCATGTGCAGATTCAAAAAAGTAGTTAAGATCATTCGACCCGCTGGAGGGCTGGGATGAATCAAGCCATATGTGCAGCTCTGTTTCATCTGCATAAAAGTGGAAGCCTAAATCGTGCATGGCAACCACGTTGGTGTAATAGGAAAAGTATAAAATGTAAAAAGAAGAGGACCTAGCACGAAACCCCGAGGTTTCCCATACTTTAGTGGTTCCTTTGATGATTTTTACCCATTTACATCAATACTAGATAGTCTCCCACTGAGATAGGATCTAAACCATTGCTGTGCATTGCCAGTGATGTCCAGGCGTGATGAGGGGCACTCGAGAAGAACTTGGGGTCAATAGTATCAAACTCTTCCAAAATATCAAGCAAAACAAGCTGAGAGACTTTCCCTAAGGCTGCATTTCTGAGAAGTTCGTTATACACCCGAAGCAATACTGACTTGGTGGAGTGATTAGCTCTAAAACCAAGCTGTAACATACTTTCTAGTTTTGAAGTGTCTGTGTAAGCCTACACAAATTGCTTAGAATAAGATGTAGCTTTCTAAGGAGGTCTTAGAAATGTTTTATTATTATTAAAAAATTCTAATTGCAAGAGCCGTTTGAATTTTAGCTCTGCAACCCTGTACTAACCGATATTTCAAATCAACTCCACATAACGATACGCTCGGCCCATAGCCAGAAATGTTTTTCAGAGAGGTAAGCTTTGACCCGGGACAATGCGGTCAGTCGACGTTGTACGGCTAACTTCGCAGGGTCTCCCGACCGTCACGCCTCTTCTTTTATTGTTGCGAGATGTTGCGAGATGGCTGCGTATCGTATCTGCCCTCTGCTCAGAGCGGGTAGTATTTTGACTACGCCACACAAATAATAAATTAATTCCTTCCTTTAAAAAAATAGCGGCAAGCTCGATAAGCCACCTTATCGCCGCCGAGGTATTTGGTGTTTGCGGCTCTTGAATTATAGCGACTAGGAACCAGTTGTACAAGTAAAAGTCGAAGCCGTATAACTTTCAATCAGCCGAGCTCGAGACGTGGCGCTCTTGACCTTGACCTGTGGTCCGGAGCACTTGTCCTCAAGACCACACTGGGGCAGTTGAGATATACCGTACGCGTTTTGTTTCGCTCCTGCTTGTTCTGTATGCCGGTAGCCCTCCATCGCTGTCGAATAGACTTGTCTGATCGTGTTCAATCCGTGTCGTGTGGGGGTCAGGTCTCACACACGAGACGGGTCACCTGTGGAGTCCCTCAAGGGTCCGCCCTCGGTCCCTTGCTGTTCTTCATTTACACTCAACCTCTGGGAAAAGTGATTAAGGCCCATGGAATAGGATATCACTTTTATGCTTTCGACACTCAGCTGTATTTGTCATTAAAACCGTCGGAATCTGCTGAAGCAACTGATACACTGAATGTTTGCCTTGCCAACATTCGATCCTGGATGTCAAAAAACTTCTTGAAACTAAATGACGATAAAACCAAACTGCTGCTCATAGGAATGTGGTTTGTAAGCGCGTGGCAGGATTAAAAGGCTTTGCTCGTCAAATAAGTGATGCTGTTGTGCGACCATCATCACGTGCTCGAAATGTAGGTGTTGTTTTCAACAGCTGTCTAAATTAATTTTGAAAGCTTCATTCAGACGCCGGCTTCTACAGTTAGCCATCACTGCGGTCCGATCACTGTCTAAGATTGGGAGCTGTCTTCCACAGTGGCTTGCAAAACATTTAACTAGCTCTTTAGTTCTGTCTCGGCTTGATTATTGTGATTCCCTTTTAGCTGGGCTACCAAAGAAAGCAACTAGGCCACTGCAGCTGGCTATGAATATGACTACAAGGCTAGTCTTCAAGTCCCAGAGGTTTAAACGCATGCCTCCTTTGCTAAAAGAGCTAGGGTGGATGCCGGTTGATCAACGGATACAGAGAAACATTCTCAAGCTGACCCGCAAGGCCCTTCACGGCTTGGCTCCGTCGCACCTAGCTGAACTTCTACACCAGTTTCAGTCTCCTCTTGCCCTCAGGTAATTAATGGACAATAAATTAGCTGTTCCATTCCTACCGCTAAAAGACCAATTGCGACAGAAGCTTTAGCTCTGCAGGTCCTAGACTGTGATACTCGCTTCCAAAATTCTCACACAACGACAACTACTCTTCTGCTGCCGACTATGGCTCATCCCTACCTCAACTGCTCTCCTGACTTTTCTATGCTTTCCACTTTCTCCTTGTCGCATGAGATGAGGTCTTTTGGCAACCGAATGCGCACCGAAAGCCGCTTAAGCTGTGAGTGTGCTATGCAAAACTCTCCTGCGTAACACCCACATAGTTTGTATGGCTTAGTGGAGTTACAGACGGAGATACATTACATTACAACCTCTAGGCATTGGATGCGGCCTCTTTTTATGTTTTAAGGTCCGAGCTTCGCTCTTCTTTGCTGCCATGTTTCCGCATCTTGCGGTATAATTGCGTGCATTGGTGATTGCTCCATCAATAAGCCTCTAGCCATGGTGGAAGGTTCACGCTTTACTGGTATTTGTCGCGCATTGGCTGGGACACGACGGTGCCGTTAGGATGGTTGTAGGACGTTTCCCCCCTGACCGTTCCCCCCCCCCGACATTTGCCCCCTGGTGGAACCTAGGACATTTCCCCCGAGATAGGACCTTTCCCCTCCTATATTGATAAATGTATAACTAAGAATACAGATATATATATATATATATATATATATGATCAAATGAAGTTCACGCTCTATTAAAATAAAATCAACACAGTATAATTAGAAGTATGGATGGATTGGAAAGATGGTTTCTAATGGAGCGAGCGGCGGCGGCGTCGGCGAGCTATGCAGTTTGGTCCCGCGGAAGCTCGGTCCCGCTCGACGCCGCCAGGCACTCGTTCGTATTCGTCAAAACGGGCGCGCACTACGGCGTGCCGCGCGTTCCTGTAAATGAGCGCGAAGCCTCAGAGGTCTACCGAGTATAACTCGATCTCAACACATCTCTTTATGCCGTAATACGCACTAATTAAAGCGCGGAATACGAGCAAGGGTGGATTTAGACTGCATAGGCACAGCCCGCCCTAAATCCTGAACCCTAAACCCTAAAACTCTAAACACTAAACCCTAAACCCTAAAACTCTAAATATTAAACCCTTAAACCATCAAACCCCAAACCCTAAACCCTAAATACTAAACTCTAAACCCCTAAACACTTAAACCTAAACCCTATACCATAAAAACTAAGCCACTAAACTCTAAACTCTACAACCCTAAACACTAAACCCTAAATCCTAAACCCTAAATCCTAAACCATAAACCCGGGGGAAATATCCAACCGCAGGAAAGGGGAAATATCCGTGGGGAAATGTCCAGGGGGAAACGTCCCGGGGGGGGGGGATTGTCCGTACCCCGTTAGGAGTGCGGCCTAGCACATGACCCGAAGTGAAAGTCGCGAGACGCCATTTTAGCTATATCGACAGTAATCCTTACGCGAGTAGCCATCGGTTGAAACTGGTCGAACCAAGTCTTAGTTCGTATGCTCCCACAGCCTGGAACTCCCTCCCGACCTGCTTCAGAAAATCCCCTGACCTGACCACATTTAAAAGGAACCTAAAAACACACCTATTTAGGACAGCATTTAGCGGGTTCCTAGGATTCGTCCTTGATGTGCTTATGCGTGCTGACACCGTGCATGCTGCACCAAACCACATTTGCATGCTGAGCCTGTGCATATCACCTCTAACCATATTATTCATTTTGTTTGTTTTTCAAGCATGATTTTACTTACCATTCAATTGCATTTCCCTTTGCAGCAAGTGTAAAGCGCCTAGAAAGAGATTGAGTTGTCTGAGGGCGCTTTGTCAAGTGAATTATGATTATTATTACTCTTTCCTTGCCATCCTATTCTGAGGACATGCACAGTTACCATCCTAGTGTGAGGACATGCATAGGTACATATAAATATACGTGTACATATAGCTTAACGCTGTATATCTATACATATATATATATATCAAGATTTATTACGATATTTACCGTGCGTATATACATTAGCCAGTGGTACCCTGCCCTGCCCTGCCGGGGTCGCGGGTGCTACCCGGGCCTCCCGGTTCAGGAACAAGGACCACACGGCTTCTGAGCAAGTAATGGCGTAAGTAATTAGCTTCTGAGCAAGTAATGGCGTCGGAGATGCAGCGCCGCCTTAAAATCGTCCTTTCCGCGCGAGGGATGCCGGGATCGGCCGGGCAAGCTTCATTATTTGGCCACCACCTGCCGAGAGTCCCGACCACGAAGGCCCTCACTCACCACTGCCGACCGGTAGCCAGCGGTCAGGAAAGACCGGCCAATGGCTGCGTATTTATCGGTGTTGTTCCGGGTCACCAAAAATCAGGCCATCCCTCTCTGCTGTCGAATGGCACTGTCACATCCACAATTACTAAATCAGTGTCGTTGTCAATGACCAGGTCAGGCTTGAGAGCCAGACCACCGGCAAGCGGGAGGGCGCGGCCTGACGACATGCAGTTGAACGTGGTGGCCGGAAGAGCTCCGATTAGGCGGCCCAGAACCAGGTTGCGTCGGGCCGTAATTGCTTGCACCATCGGCCGGCAGTGGCTCAGCACGTGGCAAGCGGTCTCCGCCTCCGTGCGGCATAGGCGGCAGCTGGCAACCCGTATATTTATATACGATATATGTATATATTTATTTATTTATTATATGTATAATATATATGTATTTCACACATACGCGTGAGGTCACGCACTTCTTTTTTATGAGCTTTGACTCCTCTGGTCTTTGGGATAAAGTAAACTTGCTCTTCCTGTTAGATCTCTGATGCATCAAATACCGAGTTCCGGTTTAATTAATCAAAAAGAATCACTGATAAATTAGCGGTTCGAAGCTCGAATTTCGAATGAATACTGCGGTATGCCATAGCTATATTAATACTGATAATATTAATACATTCGTACAGCGCCGTCAGAGAACTGAATATCTTTCTAGGCACTTTGCAGATGCTCTGTATAGAAAGCATTTCCAAACAATTGGTGGCATCAATCAGCAATTGGCAGGCTCAATGTAAGCAGGAATAAAGCACATGAAGGACAAATCGCAAAGACCCATCAAACGCTGTAGTAAGCAAGTGCGTTTTAAGCTTATGTTGTCATGTTAGCGGACGTTGTGAACTGCGTCGGTAATGAGTTCCTCATACCCTTGACGTATCCCGTACTTAAGTGGTTCCTCGGATGAAATATACGAATACGATTATAACATATTCCCCGCCGAATTCCATGCAATTGAGCTCACAAATTCTCGCTCAAATGGGCTGGAAATACGCTAGCCACTACCGCAATCCACCGCAAACGCACCAGTGATCAGTTGAAGCATCAAATTATATTACATAATATATTACGCTATCGCTCAAGTGTTTCCACAGAATGGCGTGCTCTTGCGAGCGCTTTATCGTGCAATCCACTGCAGTAAATTTTGTTGGATCGCGGTTTTGCTCGCTGCAGTCTATTTCGCT